>JAUCNB010000062.1:0-250000 GCA_033675215.1 Rhodiola kirilowii
GTTGGGATGAACTTAGACAAACCTTAGAAGGGGACTAGCGTTTCTCTTTGTTCGTCCCAAGTTAGTCTCGTTAGTCTCATTCTAAGGTTTGTCTAAGTTCGCCCTTAGAAAGAGACTAACTTCGGACGAACTTAGACAAACCTTAGAATGAGACTTAAGTTTGTCTTTGTTCATCCCAAGTTAGTCTCAATAGTCTCATTCTAAGCTTTGTCTAAGTTTGTCCTTAGAAAGAGACTAACTTGGGATGAACTTAGACAAACCTTAGAATGAGACTTATGTTTGTCTATGTTCGTCCCAAGTTAGTCTCGTTAGTCTCATTCTAAGGTTTGTCTAAGTTCGTCCTTAGAAAGAGACTAACTTGGGACGAACTTAGACAAACCTTAGAGTGAGACTTAAGTTTGTCTTTGTACGTCCCAAGTTAGTCTCGTTAGTCTCATTCTAAGGTTTGTCTAAGTTCGTCCTTAGAAAGAGACTAACTTCGGATTAACTTAGACAAACCTTAGAATGGGACTAGCGTTTCTCTTTGTTTGTCCAAAGTTAGTCTCGTTAGTCTCATTCTAAGGTTTGTCTTAGTTCATCCTTAGAAAGAGACTAACTTGGGACGAACTTAGACAAACCTTAGAATGAGACTTAAGTTTGTCTTTGTTCGTCCCACGTTAGTCTCAATATTCTAATTCTAAGGTTTGTCTAAGTTCGTCCTTAGAAAGAGACTAACTTCGGATGAACTTAGACAAACCTTAGAATGGTACTAGCGTTTCTCTTTGTTCGTCCCAAGTTAGTCTCGTTAGTCTCATTCTAAGGTTTGTCTAAGTTCGTCCTTAGAAAGAGACTAACTTGGGATGAACTTGGACAAACCTTAGAATGAGACTTTAGTTTGTCTTTGTTCGTCCCAAGTTAGTCTCAATAGTCTCATTCTAAGGTTTGTCTAAGTTCGTCATTAGAAATAGACTAACTTGGGACGAACTTAGACAAACCTTAGAATGAGACTTAAGTTTGTCTTTGTTCGTCCCAAGTTAGTCTCGTTAGTATCATTCTAACCTCCCCAGAGTAGAGATGGGACAAACCTTTGAAGCTCGGCCGCCGAGAATCCACAATCGCTGAAGGTAGGAGTTTGAAAGAGTAGAGATTGCGGTTCCTCTTTTGACTAAGAAGATTGTCAAGAAGAGGGTGAAGAAGTTCAAGAGGCCCCAATGGGATCGCAGGATCTGTGTTAAGGTAAACTGGCGCAGGCCCAAGGGTATTGACTCTAGGGTCCGTAGAAAGTTCAAGGGTGTTACCCTTATGCCCAACATTGGTTATGGGTCAGACAAGAAAACCCGTCACTACCTCCCCACCGGCTTTAAGAAGTTTGTTGTGCACAATGTCAAGGAGCTGGAAGTCCTCATGATGCACAACAGGACTTATTGTGCTGAGATTGCACATAATCTATCCACTAGGAAAAGAAAGGAAATTGTGGAGTGTGCTGCTCAGCTTGATATTGTGGTAACCAACAAACTTGCCAGGCTCAGGAGCCAGGAGGATGAATAAGTTATCTGCACTCGAATTTTCAGATTTTTGTAATCTCTCCAGACATCTTCAAGTTATGATCTAATGAAGTACATTTTGATTTTGAAAAAAAAAATCATTCTAAGGTTTGTCTAAGTTCGTCCTTAGAAAGAGACTTACTTGGGACGAACTTAGACAAACCTTAGAATGAGACTTATGTTTGTCTATGTTCGTCCCAAGTTAGTCTCGTTAGTCTCATTCTAAGGTTTGTCTAAGTTCGTCCTTAGAAAGAGACTAACTTGGGACGAACTTAGACAAACCTTAGAATGAGACTTAAGTTTGTCTTTGTACGTCCCAAGTTAGTCTCGTTAGTCTGATTCTAAGGTTTGTCTAAGTTTGTCCTTAGAAAGAGACTAACTTCGGATGAACTTAGACAAAACTTAGAATGGGACTAGCGTTTCTCTTTGTTCGTCCAAAGTTAGTCTCGTTAGTCTCATTCTAAGGTTTGTCTAAGTTCGTCCTTAGAAAGAGACTAACTTCGGATGAACTTAGACAAACCTTAGAATGGGACTAGCGTTTCTCTTTGTTCGTCCCAAGTTAGTCTCGTTAGTCTCATTCTAAGGTTTGTCTATGTTCGTCCTTAGAAAGAGACTAACTTGGGACGAACTTAGACAAACCTTAGAATGAGACTTAAGTTTGTCTTTGTTCGTCCCAAGTTGGTCTCGTTAGTCTCATTCTAAGGTTTGTCTAAGTTCGTCCTTAGAAAGAGACTAACTTGGGACGAACTTAGACAAACCTTAGAATGAGACTTAAGTTTGTCTTTGTTCGTCCCAAGTTAGTCTCGTTAGTCTCATTCTAAGGTTTGTCTAAGTTCTTCCTTAGAAAGAGACAAACTTCAGACGAACTTAGATAAACCTTAGAATGAGACTTAAGTTTGTCTTTGTTCATCCCAAGTTAGTCTCATTAGTCTCATTCTAAGGTTTGTCTAAGTTCGCCCTTAGAAAGACACTAAGTTGGGATGAACTTAGACAAACCTTAGAAGGGGACTAGCGTTTCTCTTTGTTCGTCCCAAGTTAGTCTCGTTAGTCTCATTCTAAGGTTTGTCTAAGTTCGCCCTTAGAAAGAGACTAACTTCGGACGAACTTAGACAAACCTTAGAATGAGACTTAAGTTTGTCTTTGTTCATCCCAAGTTAGTCTCAATAGTCTCATTCTAAGCTTTGTCTAAGTTTGTCCTTAGAAAGAGACTAACTTGGGATGAACTTAGACAAACCTTAGAATGAGACTTATGTTTGTCTATGTTCGTCCCAAGTTAGTCTCGTTAGTCTCATTCTAAGGTTTGTCTAAGTTCGTCCTTAGAAAGAGACTAACTTGGGACGAACTTAGACAAACCTTAGAGTGAGACTTAAGTTTGTCTTTGTACGTCCCAAGTTAGTCTCGTTAGTCTCATTCTAAGGTTTGTCTAAGTTCGTCCTTAGAAAGAGACTAACTTCGGATTAACTTAGACAAACCTTAGAATGGGACTAGCGTTTCTCTTTGTTTGTCCAAAGTTAGTCTCGTTAGTCTCATTCTAAGGTTTGTCTTAGTTCATCCTTAGAAAGAGACTAACTTGGGACGAACTTAGACAAACCTTAGAATGAGACTTAAGTTTGTCTTTGTTCGTCCCACGTTAGTCTCAATATTCTAATTCTAAGGTTTGTCTAAGTTCGTCCTTAGAAAGAGACTAACTTCGGATGAACTTAGACAAACCTTAGAATGGTACTAGCGTTTCTCTTTGTTCGTCCCAAGTTAGTCTCGTTAGTCTCATTCTAAGGTTTGTCTAAGTTCGTCCTTAGAAAGAGACTAACTTGGGATGAACTTGGACAAACCTTAGAATGAGACTTTAGTTTGTCTTTGTTCGTCCCAAGTTAGTCTCAATAGTCTCATTCTAAGGTTTGTCTAAGTTCGTCATTAGAAATAGACTAACTTGGGACGAACTTAGACAAACCTTAGAATGAGACTTAAGTTTGTCTTTGTTCGTCCCAAGTTAGTCTCGTTAGTATCATTCTAACCTCCCCAGAGTAGAGATGGGACAAACCTTTGAAGCTCGGCCGCCGAGAATCCACAATCGCTGAAGGTAGGAGTTTGAAAGAGTAGAGATTGCGGTTCCTCTTTTGACTAAGAAGATTGTCAAGAAGAGGGTGAAGAAGTTCAAGAGGCCCCAATGGGATCGCAGGATCTGTGTTAAGGTAAACTGGCGCAGGCCCAAGGGTATTGACTCTAGGGTCCGTAGAAAGTTCAAGGGTGTTACCCTTATGCCCAACATTGGTTATGGGTCAGACAAGAAAACCCGTCACTACCTCCCCACCGGCTTTAAGAAGTTTGTTGTGCACAATGTCAAGGAGCTGGAAGTCCTCATGATGCACAACAGGACTTATTGTGCTGAGATTGCACATAATCTATCCACTAGGAAAAGAAAGGAAATTGTGGAGTGTGCTGCTCAGCTTGATATTGTGGTAACCAACAAACTTGCCAGGCTCAGGAGCCAGGAGGATGAATAATTATCTGCACTCGAATTTTCAGATTTTTGTAATCTCTCCAGACATCTTCAAGTTATGATCTAATGAAGTACATTTTGATGTTGAAAAAAAAAATCATTCTAAGGTTTGTCTAAGTTCGTCCTTAGAAAGAGACTTACTTGGGACGAACTTAGACAAACCTTAGAATGAGACTTATGTTTGTCTATGTTCGTCCCAAGTTAGTCTCGTTAGTCTCATTCTAAGGTTTGTCTAAGTTCGTCCTTAGAAAGAGACTAACTTGGGACGAACTTAGACAAACCTTAGAATGAGACTTAAGTTTGTCTTTGTACGTCCCAAGTTAGTCTCGTTAGTCTGATTCTAAGGTTTGTCTAAGTTTGTCCTTAGAAAGAGACTAACTTCGGATGAACTTAGACAAAACTTAGAATGGGACTAGCGTTTCTCTTTGTTCGTCCAAAGTTAGTCTCGTTAGTCTCATTCTAAGGTTTGTCTAAGTTCGTCCTTAGAAAGAGACTAACTTCGGATGAACTTAGACAAACCTTAGAATGGGACTAGCGTTTCTCTTTGTTCGTCCCAAGTTAGTCTCGTTAGTCTCATTCTAAGGTTTGTCTATGTTCGTCCTTAGAAAGAGAATAACTTGGGACGAACTTAGACAAACCTTAGAATGTGACTTAAGTTAGTCTAGTTAGTCTGATTCTAAGCTTTGTCTAAGTTCGTCCTTAAAAAGAGACTAACTTGGGACGAACTTGGACAAACCTTAGAATGAGACTTAAGTTTGTCTTTGTTCGTCCCTAGTTAGTCTCGTTAGTCTCATTCTAAGGTTTGTCTAAGTTCGTCCTTAGAAAGAGACTAACTTGGGACGAACTTGGACTAACCATAGAATGAGACTTTAGTTTGTCTTTGTTCGTCCCAAGTTAGTCTCGTTAGTCTCATTCTAAGGTTTGTCTAAGTTCGTCATTAGAGAGAGACTAACTTGGGATGAACTTAGACAAACCTTAGAATGAGACTTAAGTTTGTCTTTGTTCGTCACAAGTTAGTCTCGTTAGTCTCATTCTAAGGTTTGTCTAAGTTCGTCCTTAGAAAGAGACTAACTTGGGACGAACTTAGACAAACCTTAGAATGCGACTTAAGTTAGTCTGATTCTAAGCTTTGTCTAAGTTCGTCCTTAGAAAGAGACTAACTTGGGACGAACTTGGACAAACGTTAGAATGATACTTAAGTTTGTCTTTGTTCGTCCCTAGTTAGTCTCGTTAGTCTCATTCTAAGGTTTGTCTAAGTTCGTCCTTAGAAAGAGACTAACTTGGGACGAACTTGGACTAACCTTAGAATGAGACTTTAGTTTGTCTTTGTTCCTCACAAGTTAGTCTCGTTAGTCTCATTCTAAGGTTTGTCTAACTTCGTCCTTAGAAAGAGACTAACTTGGGACGAACTTAGACAAACCTTAGAATGCGACTTAAGTTAGTCTCGTTAGTCTCATTCTAAGCTTTGTCTAAGTTTGTCCTTAGAAAGAGACTAACTTGGGATGAACTTAGACAAACCTTAGAATGAGACTTACGTTTGTCTATGTTCGTCCCAAGTTAGTCTCGTTAGTCTCATTCTAAGGTTTGTCTAAGTTCGTCCTTAGAAAGAGACTAACTTGGGACGAACTTAGACAAACCTTAGAGTGAGACTTAAGTTTGTCTTTGTACGTCCCGAGTTAGTCTCGTTAGTCTCATTCTAAGGTTTGTCTAAGTTCGTCCTTAGAAAGAGACTAACTTCGGATGAACTTAGACAAACCTTAGAATGGGACTAGCGTTTCTCTTTGTTCGTCCAAAGTTAGTCTCGTTAGTCTCATTCTAAGGTTTGTCTAAGTTCATCCTCAGAAAGAGACTAACTTGGGACGAACTTAGACAAACCTTAGAATGAGACTTAAGTTTGTCTTTTTTCGTCCCACGTTAGTCTCAATATTCTCATTCTAAGGTTTGTCTAAGTTCGTCCTTAGAAAGAGACTAACTTCGGATGAACTTAGACAAACCTTAGGATGGGACTAGCGTTTCTCTTTGTCTGTCCCAAGTTAGTCTCGTTAGTCTCATTCTAAGGTTTGTCTAAGTTCGTCCTTAGAAAGAGACTAACTTGGAACGAACTTGGACAAACCTTAGAATGAGACTTTAATTTGTCTTTGTTAGTCCCAAGTTAGTCTCGTTAGTCTCATTCTAAGGTTTGTCTAAGTTCGTCATTAGAAAGAGACTAACTTGGGACAAACTTAGACAAACCTTAGAATGAGACTTAAGTTTGTCTTTGTTCGTCCCAAGTTAGTCTCGTTAGTCTCGTTAGTCTCATTCTAAGCTTTGTCTAAGTTTGTCCTTAGAAAGAGACTAAATTGGGACGAACTTGGACAAACCTCAGAATGAGACTTAAGTTTGTCTTTGTTCGTCCCTTGTTAGTCTCGTTATTCGAATTCTAAGGGTTGTCTAAGTTCGTCCTTAGAAAGATACTAACTTGGGATGAACTTAGACAAACCTTAGAATGAGACTAACGAGACTAACTTGGGACAAACAAAGACAAACTTAAGCCTCATTCTAAGGTTTGTCTAAGTTCGTCCCAAGTTAGTCTCTTTCTAAGGATGAACTTAGACAACCCTTAGAATGAGACTTAAGTTTGTCTTTGTTCGTCCCAAGTTAGTCTCGTTAGTCTCATTCTAAGGTTTGTCTAAGTTTGTCCTTGGAAAGAGACTAACTTGGGATGAACTAAGACAAACCTTAGAATGAGACTAACGTTTGTCTTTGTTCGTCACAAGTTAGTCTCGTTAGTCTCATTCTAAGGTTTGTCTAAAATCGTCCTTAGAAAGAGACTAACTTGGGTCGAACTTAGACAAACCTTAGAATGCAACTTAAGTTAGTCTAGTTAGTCTGATTCTAAGGTTTGTCTAAGTTTGTCCTTAAAAAGAGACTAACTTGGGACGAATTTAGACAAACCTTAGAATGCGACTTAAGTTAGTCTAGTTAGTCTGATTCTAAGCTTTGTCTAAGTTCGTCCTTAGAAAGAGACTAACTTGGGACGAACTTGGACAAACCTTAGAATGAGACTTAAGTTTGTCTTTGTTCGTCCCTAGTTAGTCTCGTTAGTCTCATTCTAAGGTTTGTCTAAGTTCGTCCTTAAAAAGAGACTAACTTGGGACGAACTTGGACTAACCTTAGAATGAGACTTTAGTTTGTCTTTGTTCGTCACAAGTTAGTCTCGTTAGTCTCATTCTAAGGTTTGTATAAGTTCGTCCTTAGAAAGAGACTAACTTGGGACGAACTTAGACAAACCTTAGAATGCGACTTAAGTTAGTCTCGTTAGTCTCATTCGAAGCTTTGTCTAAGTTCGTCCTTAGAAAGAGACTAAGTTGGGACAAACTTGGACAAACCTTAGAATGAGACTTAAGTTTGTCTTTGTTTGTCCCAAGTTATTCTCGTTAGTCTAATTCTAAGGTTTGTCTAAGTTTGTCCTTAGAAAGAGACTAACTTGGGACAAACTTAGACAAACCTTAGAATAAGACTTAAGTTTGTCTTTGTTCGTCCCAAGTTAGTCTCGTTAGTCTCATTCTAAGCTTTGTCTAAGTTTGTCCTTAGAAAGAGACTAACTTGGGACGAACTTGGACAAACCTCAAAATGAGACTTAAGTTTGTCTTTGTTCGTCCCTTGTTAGTCTCATTATTCGAATTCTAAGGGTTGTCTAAGTTTGTCCTTAGAAAGAGACTGACTTGGGACGAACTTAGACAAACCTTAGAATGAGACTAACGAGACTAACTTGGGACAAACAAAGACAAACTTAAGCCTCATTCTAAGGTTTGTCTAAGTTCGTCCCAAGTTAGTCTCTTTCTAAGGATGAACTTACACAACCCTTAGAATGAGACTTAAGTTTGTCTTTGTTCGTCCCAAGTTAGTCTCATTAGTCTCTTTCTAAGGTTTGTCTAAGTTTGTCCTTGGAAAGAGACTAACTTGGGAAGAACTAAGACAAACCTTAGAATGAGACTAACGGTTGTCTTTGTTCGTCACAAGTTAGACTCGTTAGTCTCATTCTAAGGTTTGTCTAAGTTCGTCCTTAGAAAGAGACTAACTTGGGACGAACTTAGACAAACCTTAGAATGCGACTTAAGTTAGTCTAGTTAGTCTGATTCTAAGGTTTATCTAAGTTTGTCCTTAAAAAGAGACTAACTTGGGATGAATTTAGACAAACCTTAGAATGCGACTTAAGTTCGTCTAGTTAGTCTGATTCTAAGCTTTGTCTAAGTTCGTCCTTAGAAAGAGACTAACTTGGGACGAACTTGGACAAACCTCAGAATGAGACTTAAGTTTGTCTTTGTTCGTCCCTAGTTAGTCTCGTTATTCTCATTCAAAGGGTTGTCTAAGTTCGTCTATAGAAAGAGACTGACTTGGGACGAACTTAGACAAACCTTAGAATGAGACTAACGAGACTAACTTGGGACAAACAAAGACAAACTTAAGTCTCATTCTAAGGTTTGTCTAAGTTCGTCCCAAGTTAGTCTCTTTCTAAGGATGAACTTACACAACCCTTAGAATGAGACTTAAGTTTGTCTTTGTTCGTCCCAAGTTAGTCTCATTAGTCTCTTTCTAAGGTTTGTCTAAGTTCGTCCTTGGAAAGAGACTAACTTGGGACGAACTAAGACAAACCTTAGAATGAGACTAACGGTTGTCTTTGTTCGTCACAAGTTAGTCTCGTTAGTCTCATTCTAAGGTTTGTCTAAGTTCGTCCTTAGAAAGAGACTAACTTGGGACGAACTTAGACAAACCTTAGAATGCGACTTAAGTTAGTCTAGTTAGTCTGATTCTAAGGTTTATCTAAGTTTGTCCTTAAAAAGAGACTAACTTGGGATGAATTTAGACAAACCTTAGAATGCGACTTAAGTTCGTCTAGTTAGTCTGATTCTAAGCTTTGTCTAAGTTCGTCCTTAGAAAGAGACTAACTTGGGACGAACTTGGACAAACCTCAGAATGAGACATAAGTTTGTCTTTGTTCGTCCTTAGTTAGTCTCGTTATTCTCATTCAAAGGGTTGTCTAAGTTCGTCTATAGAAAGAGACTAACTTGGGACGAACTTAGACAAACCTTAGAATGAGACTAACGAGACTAACTTGGGACAAACAAAGACAAACTTAAGCCTCATTCTAAGGTTTGTCTAAGTTCGTCCCAAGTTAGTCTCTTTCTAAGGATGAACTTACACAACCCTTAGAATGAGACTTAAGTTTGTCTTTGTTCGTCCCAAGTTAGTCTCATTAGTCTCTTTCTAAGGTTTGTCTAAGTTTGTCCTTGGAAAGAGACTAACTTGGGACGAACTAAGACAAACCTTAGAATGAGACTAACGGTTGTCTTTGTTCGTCACAAGTTAGTCTCGTTAGTCTCATTCTAAGGTTTGTCTAAGTTCGTCCTTAGAAAGAGACTAACTTGGGACGAACTTAGACAAACCTTAGAATGCGACTTAAGTTAGTCTAGTTAGTCTGATTCTAAGGTTTATCTAAGTTTGTCCTTAAAAAGAGACTAACTTGGGATGAATTTAGACAAACCTTAGAATGCGACTTAAGTTCGTCTAGTTAGTCTGATTCTAAGCTTTGTCTAAGTTCGTCCTTAGAAAGAGACTAACTTGGGACGAACTTGGACAAACCTCAGAATGAGACTTAAGTTTGTCTTTGTTCGTCCCTAGTTAGTCTCGTTATTCTCATTCAAAGGGTTGTCTAAGTTCGTCTATAGAAAGAGACTGACTTGGGACGAACTTAGACAAACCTTAGAATGAGACTAACGAGACTAACTTGGGACAAACAAAGACAAACTTAAGTCTCATTCTAAGGTTTGTCTAAGTTCGTCCCAAGTTAGTCTCTTTCTAAGGATGAACTTAGACAACCCTTAGAATGAGACTTAAGTTTGTCTTTGTTCGTCCCAAGTTAGTCTCGTTAGTCTCATTCTAAGGTTTGTCTAAGTTCGTCCTTGGAAAGAGACTAACTTGGGACAAACTAAGACAAACCTTAGAATGAGAC
Source organism: Rhodiola kirilowii (assembly GCA_033675215.1). Taxonomy (NCBI): domain Eukaryota; kingdom Viridiplantae; phylum Streptophyta; class Magnoliopsida; order Saxifragales; family Crassulaceae; genus Rhodiola; species Rhodiola kirilowii. The sequence continues at coordinate 10,013 of JAUCNB010000062.1, forward strand.
TAACGTTTGTCTTTGTTCGTCACAAGTTAGTCTCGTTAGTCTCATTCTAAGGTTTGTCTAAGTTCGTCCTTAGAAAGAGACTAACTTGGGACGAACTTAGACAAACCTTAGAATGCGACTTAAGTTAGACTAGTTAGTCTGATTCTAACCTTAGAATGAGACTAAAGTTTGTCTTTGTTCGTCCCAAGTTAGTCTCGTTAGTCTCATTCTAAGGTTTGTCTAAGTTCATCCTTAGAAAGAGACTAACTTGGGACGAACTTAGACAAACCTTAGAATGAGACTTAAGTTTGTCTTTGTTCGTCCCAAGTTAGTCACGTTAGTCTTATTCTAAGGTTTGTCTAAGTTCGTCCTTAGAAAGAGACTAACTTGGGACGAACTAAGACAAACCTTAGAATGAGACTAACGTTTGTCTTTGTTCGTCCCAAGTTAGTCTCGTTAGTCTCATTCTAAGGTTTATCTAAGTTCGTCATTAGAAAGAGACTTACTTGGGACAAACTTAGACACACCTTAGAATGAGACTTAAGTTTGTCTTTGTTCGTCCCAAGTTAGTCTCGTTAGTCTCATTCTAAGGTTTGTCTAAGTTCGTCCTTAGAAAGAGACTAACTTGGGATGAACTTAGACAAACCTTAGAATGAGACTTAAGTTTGTCTTTGTTCGTCCCAAGTTAGTCTCGTTAGTCTCATTCTAAGGTTTGTCTAAGTTCGTCCCAAGTTAGTCTCTTTCTATAGACGAACTTAGACAACCCTTAGAATGAGAATAACCAGACTAACTAGGGACGAACGAACACAAACTTAAGTCTCATTCTAAGGTTTGTCCAAGTTCGTCCCAAGTTAGTCTCTTTCTAAGGACGAACTTAGACAAAGCTTAGAATGAGACTAACGAGACTAACTTAAGTCGCATTCTAAGGTTTGTCTAAGTTCATCCCAAGTTAGTCTCTTTCTAAGGACGAACTTAGACAAACCTTAGAATGAGACTAACGTTTGTCTTTGTTAGTCCGAAGTTAGTCTCGTTAGTCTCATTCTATGTTTTGTCTAAGTTCGTCCTTAGAATGAGACTAATGTTTGTCTTTGTTAGTCCGAAGTTAGTCTCGTTAGTCTCATTCTAAGGTTTGTCTAAGTTCGTCCTTAGAAAGAGACTAACTTGGGACGAACTTAGACAAACCTTAGAATGAGACTTAAGTTTGTCTTTGTTCGTCCCAAGTTAGTCTCGTTAGTCTCATTCTAAGGTTTGTCTAAGTTCATCCTTAGAAAGAGACTAACTTGGGACGAACTTAGACAAACCTTAGAATGAGAATTAAGTTTGTCTTTGTTCGTCCCAAGTTAGTCACGTTAGTCTCATTCTAAGGTTTGTCTAAGTTCGTCCTTAGAAAGAGACTAACTTGGGACGAACTTAGACAAACCTTAGAATGCAACTTAAGTTAGTCTCGTTAGTCCGAAGTTAGTCTCGTTAGTCTCATTCTATGTTTTGTCTAAGTTCGTCCTTAGAAAGAGACTAACTTGGGACGAACTTAGACAAACCTTAGAATGAGACTTAAGTTTGTCTTTGTTCGTCCCAAGTTAGTCTCGTTAGTCTCATTCTAAGGTTTGTCTAAGTTCATCCTTAGAAAGAGACTAACTTGGGACGAACTTAGACAAACCTTGGAATGAGAATTAAGTTTGTCTTTGTTCGTCCCAAGTTAGTCACGTTAGTCTCATTCTAAGGTTTGTCTAAGTTTGTCCTTAGAAAGAGACTAACTTGGGACGAACTAAGACAAACCTTAGAATGAGACTAACGTTTGTCTTTGTTCGTCCCAAGTTAGTCTCGTTAGTCTTATTCTAAGGTTTGTCTAAGATCGTCATTAGAAAGAGACTAACTTGGGACGAACTTAGACACACCTTAGAACGAGACTTAAGTGTTCGTCCCAAGTTAGTCTCGTTAGTCTCATTCTAAGGTTTGTCTAAGTTCGTCCTTAGAGAGAGACTAACTTGGGACGAACTTAGACAAACCTTAGAATGCGACTTAAGTTAGTCTCGTTAGTCTCATTCTAAGCTTTGTCTAAGTTCGTCCTTAGAAAGAGACTAACTTGGGACGAACTTGGACAAACCTTAGAATGAGACTTAAGTTTGTCTTTGTTCGTCCCTAGTTAGTCTCGTTACTCTCATTCTAAGGTTTGTCCAAGTTCGTCCTTAGAAAGAGACTAACTTGGGACGAACTTGGACAAACCTTAGAATGACACTTAAGTTTGTCCTTGTTCGTCCCTAGTTAGTTTCGTTAGTCTCATTCTAAAGTTTGTCTAAGTTCGTCCTTAGAAAGAGACTAACTTGGGACGACCTTGGACAAACCTTAGAATGAGACTTTTGTTTGTCTTTGTTCGTCCCAAGTTAGTCTCGTCAGTCTCATTCTGAGGTTTGTCTAAGTTCGTCATTAGAAAGAGACTAACTTGGGACGAACTTGGACAAACCTTAGAATGAGACTTAAGTTTGTCTTTGTTCGTCCCAAGTTAGTCTCGTTAGTATCATTCTAAGGTTTGTCTATGTTCGTCCTTAGAAAGAGACTAACTTGGGATGAGCTAAGACAAACCTCAGAATGAGACTAACGTTTGCCTTTGTTCGTCCCAAGTTAGTCTCGTTAGTCTCATTCTAAGGTTTGTCTAAGTTTGTCATTAGAAAGAGACTAACTTGGGACGAACTTAGACAAACCTTAGAATGTGACTTAAGTTTGTCTTTGTTCGTCCCAAGTTAGTCACGTTAGTCTCTTTCTAAGCTTTGTCTAAGTTCGTCCTTAGAAAGAGACTAACTTGGGACGAACTTGGACAAACCTCAGAATGAGACTTAAGTTTGTCTTTGTTCGTCCCTAGTTAGTCTCGTTAGTCTCATTCTAAGGGTTGTCTAAGTTCGTCCTTAGAAAGAGACTAACTTGGGACGAACTTAGAGAAACCTTAGAATGAGACTTAAGTTTGTCTTTGTTAGTCCCAAGTTAGTCTCGTTAGTCTCATTCCAAGGTTTGTCTAAGTTCGTCATCAGAAAGAGACTAACTTGGGATGAACTTAGACAAACCTTAGAATGAGACTTAAGTTTGTCTTTGTTCGTCCCAAGTTAGTCTCGTTAGTCTCATTCTAAGGTTTGTCTAAGTTCGTCCTTAGAAAGAGACTAACTTGGGATGAGCTAAGACAAACCTTAGAATGAGACTAACGTTTGTCTTTGTTCGTCCCATGTTAGTCTCGTTAGTCTCATTCTAAGGTTTGTCTAAGTTTGTCATTAGAAAGAGACTAACTTGGGACGAACTTAGACTAACCTTAGAATGAGACTTAAGTTTGTCTTTGTTCGTCCCAAGTTAGTCTCGTTAATCTCATTCTAAGCTTTGTCTAAGTTCGTCCTTATAAAGAGACCAACTTGGGACGAACTTAGACAAACCTTAGAATGAGACTTAAGTTTGTCTTTGTTCGTCCCAAGTTAGTCTCGTTAGTCTCATTCTAAGGTTTGTCTAAGTTCGTCCTTATTAAGAGACTAACTTGGGACGAACTTAGACAAACCTTAGAATGAGACTTAAGTTTGTCTTTGTTCGTCCGAAGTTCGTCTCGTTAGTCTCATTCTAAGGTGTGTCTCTCGTCCTTAGAAAGAGACTAACTTGGGACGAACTTAGACAAACCTTAGAATGAGACTTAAGTTTCTCTTCGTTCATCCCAAGTTAGTCTCGTTAGTCTCATTCTAAGGTTTGTCTAAGTTCGTCCTTAGAAAGAGACTAACTTGGGACGAACTTAGACAAACCTTAGAATGAGACTTAAGTTTGTCTTTGTTCGTCCTAAGTTAGTCACGTTAGTCTCATTCTAAGGTTTGTCTAAGTTCGTCCTTAGAAAGAGAGTAACTTGGGACGAACTATGACAAACCTTAGAATGAGACTAACGTTTGTCTTTGTTTGTCCCAAGTTAGTCTCGTTAGTCTCATTCTAAGGTTTGTCTAAGTTCGTCATTAGAAAGAGACTAACTTGGGACGAACTTAGACACACCTTAGAATGAGACTTAAGTTTGTCTTTGTTCGTCCCAAGTTAGTCTCGTTAGTCTCATTCTAAGGTTTGTCTAAGTTCGTCCTTAGAAAGAGACTAACTTGGGACGAACTTAGACAAACCTTCGAATGAGACTTAAGTTTGTCTTTATTCGTCCCAACTTAGTCTCGTTAGTCTCATTCCAAGGTTTGTCTAAGTTCGTCCTTAGAAAGAGACTAACTTGAGACGAACTTAGACAAACCTTAGAATGCGACTTAAGTTCGTCTCGTTAGTCTCATTCTAAGCTTTGTCTAAGTTCGTCCTTAGAAAGAGACTAACTTGGGACGAACTTGGACAAACCTTAGAATGAGACTTAAGTTTGTCTTTGTTCGTCCGTAGTTAGTCTCGTTAGTCTCATTCTAAGGTTTGTCTAAGTTCGTCCTTAGAGAGAGACTAACTTGGGACGAACTTGGACTAACCTTAGAATGAGACTTTAGTTTGTCTTTGTTCATCCCTAGTTAGTCTCGTTAGTCTCATTCTAAGGTTTGTCTAAGTTTGTCCTTAGAAAGAGACTAACTTGGGACAAACTTATTTTTTTTTACTGGATGTGAAAGAAAACATTGAAATATTTAAGTAAGCTGAATGTCAAATGGATAGGCAAGTGAAACTAAAACAGGAACACAAGTTTTAAATGTCGATATAAAGTGATAGACTGAGACAAAATGATGAACACATCAGGGGCATTAGTCAAACAAGCTGAAACCCATATCTTCTTCGGACTCTTCTGCTGCATCAGCTGGAGTAGCCTCTTCCTTGGCAGCTGCAGCTGGGGTAGAACTCAGATCAGCTGATGCAACTGGAGCAGCAGCAATGAACTTGCTCGGGTCCGCTAGATATTCCTTCACTTTATCAGCTTGCGGGAAGGAATAATCAGTGGCAACGGCCACTGCAAGGACATTCTTGTACGCATTGATAAACATGTGTGGGGCGGCAGCAAGGGTTGGGTAGGAAATGGCTAGTGAAAGAGCAGTCACCATTGATACACCAACAGCAAACTTGTCCACAAGGTCATCCTCAGTAAGGTCCAAGACTTCTGGGCTGAAGACAGATCCACTGTCATAAACAGATATGCCAACCAAACCATACGAAAATGGCCTGATTCCGAGCTTTGCAAGCAAGGCTGCCTCGGATGATCCAACCTTGTCACCCTTTTTAATGAGCTCAACTGGAGTGATAATTTCGACAGTTCCCTTGTTAATCTTTGTAGTGATGTTCAAGACCTGGAAGAAAGAGGTTTGAGATGGATCAAGTCCAGTATTCCCATGAGGGACAATAACATCAATGGGAGCAACCAGTCCAACTTGAGAAGGAGCTCCAACCTTGTACTTGGCAACCTCCTCACTGACCTCCCTCAGATCACCCTTAGTGAAAATCAGACCAACATTACCCACAAGAAGAGGGAGGAGATTGAGGAAGTCCTTGTTACCGGTCTTTTCAGCATGAAGCCTGACAGAACGCTTCATCATAGTGTTCTTACCCATCAGCACAATCGAGTCACCACGAAGACCCTTACGGATCATCTGAAGCTGGTTAGACCCGACATTGTCAGCCGCCACAATCAGAATCTGACTGTAATCATCTAGCAATTGACATAGCTTTGCGTCATACGCGATCTTCTTATCAGCTTTGGATGGCTTGTTCACCATTGTTGCACACTCTAAAACAACTACTTAAACACAAAGGAAAATGGGAACAAACCCTAAATTGATCGGAGGAGAAGAAGCAAAATTGAGGGCCAAGACAAAGCTAAAGCTTTGCCAAGGTGGACAGCGATCTAGCCGTCTCTTTAACCTCTCCTAATCTGATCCTGCGGGCGGAGAAACGACAAGCTTGAAGCGCTGCTGACGAAGGATCCCAACTTAGACAAACCTTAGAATGAGACTAACGTTTGTCTTTGTTCGTCCCAAGTTAGTCTCGTTAGTCTCATTCTAAGGTTTGTCTAAGTTTGTCATTAGAAAGAGACTAACTTAGGACGAACTTAGACAAACCTTAGAATGAGACTTAAGTTTGTCTTTGTTCGTCCCAAGTTAGTCTCGTTAGTCTCATTCAAAGCTTTGTCTAAGTTCGTCCTTAGAAAGAGACTAACTTGGGACGAACTTGGACAAACCTCAGAATGAGACTTAAGTTTGTCTTTGTTCGTCCCTAGTTAGTCTCATTCTAAGGTTTGTCTAAGTTCGTCCTTAGAAAGAGACTAACTTGGGACGAACTTAGACAAACCTTAGAATGCGACTTAAGTTAGTCTCGTTAGTCTCATTCTAAGCTTTGTCTAAGTTCGTCCTTAGAAAGAGACTAACTTGGGGCGAACTTGGACAAACCTTAGAATGAGACGTAAGTTTGTCTTTGTTCGTCCCGAGTTAGTCTCGTTACTCTCATTCTAAGGTTTGTCTAAGTTCGTCCTTAGAAAGAGACTAACTTGGGACGAACTTGGACAAACCTTAGAATGAGAATTAAGTTTGTCTTTGTTCGTCCCTAGTTAGTTTCGTTAGTCTCATTCTAAAGTTTGTCTAAGTTCGTCCTTAGAAAGAGACTAACTTGGGACGAACTTAGACAAACCTTAGAATGAGACTTAAGTTTGTCTTTGTTTGTCCTAAGTTAGTCTCGTTAGTCTCATTGTAAGGTTTGTCTAAGTTCGTCCTTGGAAAGAGACTAACATGGGACGAACTAAGACAAACCTTAGAATGAGACTAAAGTTTGTCTTTGTTCGTCCCAAGTTAGTCTCGTTAGTCTCATTCTAAGGTTTGTCTAAGTTCGTCATTAGAAAGAGACTAACTTGGGACGAACTTAGACACACCTTAGAATGAGACTTAAGTTTGTCTTTGTTCGTCCCAAGTTAGTCCCGTTAGTCTCATTCTAAGGTTTGTCTAAGTTCGTCCTTAGAAAGAGGCTAACTTGGGACGAACTTAGACAAACCTTAGAATGAGACTTAAGTTTGTCTTTGTTCGTCCCAAGTTAGTCTCGTTAGTCTCATTCTGAGATTTGTCTAAGTTCGTCCTTAGAAAGAGACTAACTTGGGACGAACTTGGACAAACCTTAGAATGAGACGTAAGTTTGTCTTTGTTCGTCCCTAGTTAGTCTCGTTACTCTCATTCTAAGGTTTGTCTAAGTTCGTCCTTAGAAAGAGACTAACTTGGGACGAACTTGGACAAACCTTAGAATGAGACTTTAGTTTGTCTTTGTTCGTCCCAAGTTAGTCCCGTTAGTCTCATTCTAAGGTTTGTCTAAGTTCGTCCTTACAAAGAGGCTAACTTGGGACGAACTTGGACAAACCTTAGAATGAGACTTTAGTTTGTCTTTGTTCGTCCCAAGTTAGTCTCGTTAGTCTCATTCTAAGGTTTGTCTAAGTTTGTCATTAGAAAGAGACTAACTTGGGACGAACTTGGACAAACCTTAGAATGAGACTTAAGTTTGTCTTTGTTCGTCCCAAGTTAGTCTCGTTAGTATCATTCTAAGGTTTGTCTAAGTTCGTCATTAGAAAGAGACTAACTGGGGACGAACTTGGACAAACCTCAGAATGAGACATAAGTTTGTCTTTGTTCGTCCCTAGTTAGTCTCGTTAGTCTCATTCTAAGGGGTGTCTAAGTTCGTCCTTAGAAAGAGACTAACTTGGGACGAACTTAGGCAAACCTTAGAATGAGACTTCAGTTTGTCTTTGTTCGTCACAAGTTAGTCTCGTTAGTCTCATTCTAAGCTTTGTCTAAGTTCGTCCTTAGAAAGAGACTAACTTGGGACGAACTTAGACAAACCTTAGAATGAGACTTAAGTTTGTCTTTGTTCGTCCCAAGTTAGTCTCGTTAGTCTCATTCTAAGGTTTGTCTAAGTTCGTCCTTATTAAGAGACTAACTTGGGACGAACTTAGACAAACCTTAGAATGAGACTTAAGTTTGTCTTTGTTCGTCCGAAGTTCGTCTCGTTAGTCTCATTCTAAGGTGTGTCTCTCGTCCTTAGAAAGAGACTAACTTGGGACGAACTTAGACAAACCTTAGAATGAGACTTAAGTTTGTCTTCGTTCATCCCAAGTTAGTCTCGTTAGTCTCATTCTAAGGTTTGTCTAAGTTCGTCCTTAGAAAGAGACTAACTTGGGACGAACTTAGACAAACCTTAGAATGAGACTTAAGTTTGTCTTTGTTCGTCCTAAGTTAGTCTCGTTAGTCTCATTCTAAGGTTTGTCTAAGTTCGTCCTTAGAAAGAGAGTAACTTGGGACGAACTATGACAAACCTTAGAATGAGACTAACGTTTGTCTTTGTTTGTCCCAAGTTAGTCTCGTTAGTCTCATTCTAAGGTTTGTCTAAGTTCGTCATTAGAAAGAGACTAACTTGGGACGAACTTAGACACACCTTAGAATGAGACTTAAGTTTGTCTTTGTTCGTCCCAAGTTAATCTCGTTAGTCTCATTCTAAGGTTTGTCTAAGTTCGTCCTTAGAAAGAGACTAACTTGGGACGAACTTAGACAAACCTTCGAATGAGACTTAAGTTTGTCTTTATTCGTCCCAACTTAGTCTCGTTAGTCTCATTCCAAGGTTTGTCTAAGTTCGTCCTTAGAAAGAGACTAACTTGAGACGAACTTAGACAAACCTTAGAATGCGACTTAAGTTCGTCTCGTTAGTCTCATTCTAAGCTTTGTCTAAGTTCGTCCTTAGAAAGAGACTAACTTGGGACTAACTTGGACAAACCTTAGAATGAGACTTAAGTTTGTCTTTGTTCGTCCGTAGTTAGTCTCGTTAGTCTCATTCTAAGGTTTGTCTAAGTTCGTCCTTAGAAAGAGACTAACTTGGGACGAACTTGGACTAACCTTAGAATGAGACTTTAGTTTGTCTTTGTTCATCCCTAGTTAGTCTCGTTAGTCTCATTCTAAGGTTTGTCTAAGTTTGTCCTTAGAAAGAGACTAACTTGGGACAAACTTATTTTTTTTACTGGATGTGAAAGAAAACATTGAAATATTTAAGTAAGCTGAATGTCAAATGGATAGGCAAGTGAAACTAAAACAGGAACACAAGTTTTAAATGTCGATATAAAGTGATAGACTGAGACAAAATGATGAACACATCAGGGGCATTAGTCAAACAAGCTGAAACCCATATCTTCTTCGGACTCTTCTGCTGCATCAGCTGGAGTAGCCTCTTCCTTGGCAGCTGCAGCTGGGGTAGAACTCAGATCAGCTGATGCAACTGGAGCAGCAGCAATGAACTTGCTCGGGTCCGCTAGATATTCCTTCACTTTATCAGCTTGCGGGAAGGAATAATCAGTGGCAACGGCCACTGCAAGGACATTCTTGTACGCATTGATAAACATGTGTGGGGCGGCAGCAAGGGTTGGGTAGGAAATGGCTAGTGAAAGAGCAGTCACCATTGATACACCAACAGCAAACTTGTCCACAAGGTCATCCTCAGTAAGGTCCAAGACTTCTGGGCTGAAGACAGATCCACTGTCATAAACAGATATGCCAACCAAACCATACGAAAATGGCCTGATTCCGAGCTTTGCAAGCAAGGCTGCCTCGGATGATCCAACCTTGTCACCCTTTTTAATGAGCTCAACTGGAGTGATAATTTCGACAGTTCCCTTGTTAATCTTTGTAGTGATGTTCAAGACCTGGAAGAAAGAGGTTTGAGATGGATCAAGTCCAGTATTCCCATGAGGGACAATAACATCAATGGGAGCAACCAGTCCAACTCGAGCAGGAGCTCCAACCTTGTACTTGGCAACCTCCTCACTGACCTCCCTCAGATCACCCTTAGTGAAAATCAGACCAACATTACCCACAAGAAGAGGGAGGAGATTGAGGAAGTCCTTGTTACCGGTCTTTTCAGCATGAAGCCTGACAGAACGCTTCATCATAGTGTTCTTACCCATCAGCACAATCGAGTCACCACGAAGACCCTTACGGATCATCTGAAGCTGGTTAGACCCGACATTGTCAGCCGCCACAATCAGAATCTGACTGTAATCATCTAGCAATTGACATAGCTTTGCGTCATACGCGATCTTCTTATCAGCTTTGGATGGCTTGTTCACCATTGTTGCACACTCTAAAACAACTACTTAAACACAAAGGAAAATGGGAACAAACCCTAAATTGATCGGAGGAGAAGAAGCAAAATTGAGGGCCAAGGTGGACAGCGATCTAGCCGTCTCTTTAACCTCTCCCAATCTGATCCTGCGGGCGGAGAAACGACAAGCTTGAAGCGCTGCTGACGAAGGATCCCAACTTAGACAAACCTTAGAATGAGACTAACGTTTGTCTTTGTTCGTCCCAAGTTAGTCTCGTTAGTCTCATTCTAAGGTTTGTCTAAGTTTGTCATTAGAAAGAGACTAACTTGGGACGAACTTAGACAAACCTTAGAATGAGACTTAAGTTTGTCTTTGTTCGTCCCAAGTTAGTGTCGTTAGTCTCATTCAAAGCTTTGTCTAAGTTCGTCCTTAGAAAGAGACTAACTTGGGACGAACTTGGACAAACCTCAGAATGAGACTTAAGTTTGTCTTTGTTCGTCCCTAGTTAGTCTCATTCTAAGGTTTGTCTAAGTTCGTCCTTAGAAAGAGACTAACTTGGGACGAACTTAGACAAACCTTAGAATGCGACTTAAGTTAGTCTCGTTAGTCTCATTCTAAGCTTTGTCTAAGTTCGTCCTTAGAAAGAGACTAACTTGGGGCGAACTTGGACAAACCTTAGAATGAGACGTAAGTTTGTCTTTGTTCGTCCCGAGTTAGTCTCGTTACTCTCATTCTAAGGTTTGTCTAAGTTCGTCCTTAGAAAGAGACTAACTTGGGACGAACTTGGACAAACCTTAGAATGAGAATTAAGTTTGTCTTTGTTCGTCCCTAGTTAGTTTCGTTAGTCTCATTCTAAAGTTTGTCTAAGTTCGTCCTTAGAAAGAGACTAACTTGGGACGAACTTAGACAAACCTTAGAATGAGACTTAAGTTTGTCTTTGTTTGTCCTAAGTTAGTCTCGTTAGTCTCATTGTAAGGTTTGTCTAAGTTCGTCCTTGGAAAGAGACTAACATGGGACGAACTAAGACAAACCTTAGAATGAGACTAAAGTTTGTCTTTGTTCGTCCCAAGTTAGTCTCGTTAGTCTCATTCTAAGGTTTGTCTAAGTTCGTCATTAGAAAGAGACTAACTTGGGACGAACTTAGACACACCTTAGAATGAGACTTAAGTTTGTCTTTGTTCGTCCCAAGTTAGTCCCGTTAGTCTCATTCTAAGGTTTGTCTAAGTTCGTCCTTAGAAAGAGGCTAACTTGGGACGAACTTAGACAAACCTTAGAATGAGACTTAAGTTTGTCTTTGTTCGTCCCAAGTTAGTCTCGTTAGTCTCATTCTGAGATTTGTCTAAGTTCGTCCTTAGAAAGTGACTAACTTGGGACGAACTTGGACAAACCTTAGAATGAGACGTAAGTTTGTCTTTGTTCGTCCCTAGTTAGTCTCGTTACTCTCATTCTAAGGTTTGTCTAAGTTCGTCCTTAGAAAGAGACTAACTTGGGACGAACTTGGACAAACCTTAGAATGAGACTTTAGTTTGTCTTTGTTCGTCCCAAGTTAGTCCCGTTAGTCTCATTCTAAGGTTTGTCTAAGTTCGTCCTTAGAAAGAGGCTAACTTGGGACGAACTTGGACAAACCTTAGAATGAGACTTTAGTTTGTCTTTGTTCGTCCCAAGTTAGTCTCGTTAGTCTCATTCTAAGGTTTGTCTAAGTTTGTCATTAGAAAGAGACTAACTTGGGACGAACTTGGACAAACCTTAGAATGAGACTTAAGTTTGTCTTTGTTCGTCCCAAGTTAGTCTCGTTAGTATCATTCTAAGGTTTGTCTAAGTTCGTCATTAGAAAGAGACTAACTGGGGATGAACTTGGACAAACCTCAGAATGAGACATAAGTTTGTCTTTGTTCGTCCCTAGTTAGTCTCGTTAGTCTCATTCTAAGGGGTGTCTAAGTTCGTCCTTAGAAAGAGACTAACTTGGGACGAACTTAGGCAAACCTTAGAATGAGACTTCAGTTTGTCTTTGTTCGTCACAAGTTAGTCTCGTTAGTCTCATTCTAAGCTTTGTCTAAGTTCGTCCTTAGAAAGAGACTAACTTGGGACGAACTTAGACAAACCTTAGAATGAGACTTAAGTTTGTCTTTGTTCGTCCCAAGTTAGTCTCGTTAGTCTCATTCTAAGGTTTGTCTAAGTTCGTCATTAGAAAGAAACTAACTTAGGACGAACTTAGACAAACCTTAGAATGAGACTTAAGTTTGTCTTTGTTTGTCCCAAGTTAGTCTCGTTAGTCTCATTCTAAGCTTTGTCTAAGTTCGTCCTTAGAAAGAGACTAACTTGGGACGAACTTAGACAAACCTTCGAATGAGACTTAAGTTTGTCTTTGTTCGTCCTTAGTTAGTCTCGTTAGTCTCATTCTAAGGTTTGTTTAAGTTCGTCATTAGAAAGAGACTAACTTGGGACGAACTTAGACAAACCTTAGAATGAGACTTAAGTTTGTCTTTGTTCGTCCCAAGTTAGTCTCGTTAGTCTCATTCTAAGGTTTGTCTAAGTGCGTCCTTAGAAAGAGACTAACTTGGGACGAACTTAGACAAACCTTAGAATGAGACGTAAGTTTGTCTTTGTTCGTCCCTAGTTAGTCTCGTTACTCTCATTCTAAGGTTTGTCTAAGTTCGTCCTTAGAAAGAGACTAACTTGGGACGAACTTGGACAAACCTTAGAATGAGACTTTAGTTTGTCTTTGTTCGTCCCAAGTTAGTCCCGTTAGTCTCATTCTAAGGTTTGTCTAAGTTCGTCCTTAGAAAGAGGCTAACTTGGGACGAACTTGGACAAACCTTAGAATGAGACTTTAGTTTGTCTTTGTTCGTCCCAAGTTAGTCTCGTTAGTCTCATTCTAAGGTTTGTCTAAGTTTGTCATTAGAAAGAGACTAACTTGGGACGAACTTGGACAAACCTTAGAATGAGACTTAAGTTTGTCTTTGTTCGTCCCAAGTTAGTCTCGTTAGTATCATTCTAAGGTTTGTCTAAGTTCGTCATTAGAAAGAGACTAACTGGGGATGAACTTGGACAAACCTCAGAATGAGACATAAGTTTGTCTTTGTTCGTCCCTAGTTAGTCTCGTTAGTCTCATTCTAAGGGGTGTCTAAGTTCGTCCTTAGAAAGAGACTAACTTGGGACGAACTTAGGCAAACCTTAGAATGAGACTTCAGTTTGTCTTTGTTCGTCACAAGTTAGTCTCGTTAGTCTCATTCTAAGCTTTGTCTAAGTTCGTCCTTAGAAAGAGACTAACTTGGGACGAACTTAGACAAACCTTAGAATGAGACTTAAGTTTGTCTTTGTTCGTCCCAAGTTAGTCTCGTTAGTCTCATTCTAAGGTTTGTCTAAGTTCGTCATTAGAAAGAAACTAACTTAGGACGAACTTAGACAAACCTTAGAATGAGACTTAAGTTTGTCTTTGTTTGTCCCAAGTTAGTCTCGTTAGTCTCATTCTAAGCTTTGTCTAAGTTCGTCCTTAGAAAGAGACTAACTTGGGACGAACTTAGACAAACCTTCGAATGAGACTTAAGTTTGTCTTTGTTCGTCCTTAGTTAGTCTCGTTAGTCTCATTCTAAGGTTTGTTTAAGTTCGTCATTAGAAAGAGACTAACTTGGGACGAACTTAGACAAACCTTAGAATGAGACTTAAGTTTGTCTTTGTTCGTCCCAAGTTAGTCTCGTTAGTCTCATTCTAAGGTTTGTCTAAGTGCGTCCTTAGAAAGAGACTAACTTGGGACGAACTTAGACAAACCTTAGAATGAGACTTAAGTTTGTCTTTGTTCGTCCCTAGTTAGTCTCGTTAGTCTCATTCTAAGGTTTGTCTAAGTGCGTCCTTAGAAAGAGACTAACTTGGGACGAACTTAGACAAACCTTAGAATGAGACTTTAGTTTGTCTTTGTTCGTCCCTAGTTAGTCTCGTTACTCTCATTCTAAGGTTTGTCTAAGTTCTTCCTTAGAAAGAGACTAACTTGGGACGAACTTAGATAAACCTTAGAATGAGACTTAAGTTTGTCTTTGTTCGTCCCTAGTTCGTCACGTTAGTCTCATTGTAAAGTTTGTCTAAGTTCGTCCTTAGAAAGAGACTAACTTGGGACGAACTTGGACAAACCTTAGAATGAGACTTTAGTTTGTCTTTGTTCGTCCCAAGTTAGTCTCGTTAGTCTCATTCTAAGGTTTGTCTAAGTTCGTCCTTGGAAAGAGACTAACATGGGACGAACTAAGACAAACCTTAGAATGAGACTAACGTTTGTCTTTGTTCGTCCCAAGTTAGTCTCGTTAGTCTCATTCTAAGGTTTGTCTAAGTTCGTCATTAGAAAGAGACTAACTTGGGACGAACTTAGACACACCTTAGAATGAGATTTAAGTTTGTCTTTGTTCGTCCCAAGTTAGTCCCGTTAGTCTCTTTCTAAGGTTTGTCTAAGTTCGTCCTTAGAAAGAGGCTAACTTGGGACGAACTTAGACAAACCTTAGAATGAGACTTAAGTTTGTCTTTGTTCGTCCCAAGTTAGTCTCGTTAGTCTCATTCTAAGGTTTGTCTAAGTTCGTCATTAGAAAGAGACTAACTTGGGACGAACTTGGACAAACCTTAGAATGAGACTTAAGTTTGTCTTTGTTCGTCCCAAGTTAGTCTCGTTAGTATCATTCTAAGGTTTGTCTAAGTTCGTCATTAGAAAGAGCCGAACTTGGGATGAGCTAAGACAAACCTTAGAATGAGACTAACGTTTGTCTTTGTTCGTCCCAAGTTAGTCTCGTTAGTCTCATTCTAAGGTTTGTCTAAGTTTGTCATTAGAAAGAGGCTAACTTGGGACGAACTTAGACAAACCTTAGAATGAGACTTAAGTTTGTCTTTGTTCGTCCCAAGTTAGTCTCGTTAGTCTCATTCTAAGTTTTGTCTAAGTTCGTCCTTAGAAAGAGACTAACTGGGGATGAACTTGGACAAACCTCAGAATGAGACATAAGTTTGTCTTTGTTCGTCCCTAGTTAGTCTCGTTAGTCTCATTCTAAGGGGTGTCTAAGTTCGTCCTTAGAAAGAGACTAACTTGGGACGAACTTAGGCAAACCTTAGAATGAGACTTAAGTTTGTCTTTGTTCGTCACAAGTTAGTCTCGTTAGTCTCATTCTAAGCTTTGTCTAAGTTCGTCCTTAGAAAGAGACTAACTTGGGATGAACTTAGACAAACCTTAGAATGAGACTTAAGTTTGTCTTTGTTCGTCCCAAGTTAGTCTCGTTAGTCTCATTCTAAGGTTTGTCTAAGTTTGTCATTAGAAAGAGACTAACTTAGGACGAACTTAGACAAACCTTAGAATGAGACTTAAGTTTGTCTTTGTTCGTCCCAAGTTAGTCTCGTTAGTCTCATTCTAAGCTTTGTCTAAGTTCGTCCTTAGAAAGAGACTAACTTGGGACGAACTTAGACAAACCTTAGAATGAGACTTAAGTTTGTCTTTGTTCGTCCTTAGTTAGTCTCGTTAGTCTCATTTTAAGGGTTGTCTAAGTTCGTCATTAGAAAGAGACTAACTTGGGACGAACTTAGACAAACCTTAGAATGAGACTTAAGTTTGTCTTTGTTCGTCCCAAGTTAGTCTCGTTAGTCTCATTCTAAGGTTTGTCTAAGTGCGTCCTTAGAAAGAGACTAACATGGGACGAACTAAGACAAACCTTAGAATGAGACTAACGTTTGTCTTTGTTCGTCCCAAGTTAGTCTCGTTAGTCTCATTCTAAGGTTTGTCTAAGTTCGTCATTAGAAAGAGACTAACTTGGGACGAACTTAGACACACCTTAGAATGAGACTTAAGTTTGTCTTTGTTCGTCCCAAGTTAGTCCCGTTAGTCTCATTCTAAGGTTTGTCTAAGTTCGTCCTTAGAAAGAGGCTAACTTGGGACGAACTTAGACAAACCTTAGAATGAGACTTAAGTTTGTCTTTGTTCGTCCCAAGTTAGTCTCGTTAGTCTCATTCTGAGATTTGTCTAAGTTCGTCCTTAGAAAGAGACTAACTTGGGACGAACTTGGACAAACCTTAGAATGAGACTTAAGTTTGTCTTTGTTCGTCCCTAGTTAGTCTCGTTACTCTCATTCTAAGGTTTGTCTAAGTTCGTCCTTAGAAAGAGACTAACTTGGGACGAACTTGGATAAACCTTAGAATGAGACTTAAGTTTGTCTTTGTTCGTCCCAAGTTCGTCACGTTAGTCTCATTGTAAAGTTTGTCTAAGTTCGTCCTTAGAAAGAGACTAACTTGGGACGAACTTGGACAAACCTTAGAATGAGACTTTAGTTTGTCTTTGTTCGTCCCAAGTTAGTCTCGTTAGTCTCATTCTAAGGTTTGTCTAAGTTCTTCCTTAGAAAGAGACTAACTTGGGATGAACTTAGACAAACTTTAGAATGAGACTTAAGTTTGTCTTTGTTCGTCCCAAGTTAGTCTCGTTAGTCTCATTCTAAGGTTTGTCGAAGTTCGTCCTTAGAAAGAGACTAACTTGGGACGAACTTAGACAAACCTTAGAATGAGACTTAAGTCTGTCTTTGTTCGTCCCAAGTTAGTCTCGTTAGTCTCATTCTAAGGTTTGTCGAAGTTCGTCCTTAGAAAGAGACTAACTTGGGACGAACTTAGACAAACCTTAGAATGAGACTTAAGTTTGTCTTTGTTCGTCCCAAGTTAGTCTCGTTAGTCTCATTCCAAGCTTTGTCTAAGTTCGTCCTTAGAAAGAGACTAACTGGGGACGAACTTGGACAAACCTCAGAATGAGACATAAGTTTGTCTTTGTTCGTCCCTAGTTAGTCTCGTTAGTCTCATTCTAAGGGTTGTCTAAGTTCGTCCTTAGAAAGAGACTAACTTGGGACGAACTTAGGCAAACCTTAGAATGAGACTTAAGTTTGTCTTTGTTCGTCCCAAGTTAGTCTCGTTAGTCTCATTCCATGGTTTGTCTAAGTTCGTCATCAGAAAGAGACTAACTTGGGACAAACTTAGACAAACCTTAGAATGGGACTTAAGTTTGTCTTTGTTCGTCCCAAGTTAGTCTCGTTAGTCTCATTCTAAGGTTTGTCTAAGTTCGTTCTTGGAAAGAGACAAACTTTGGATGAGCTAAGACAAACCTTAGAATTAGACTAACGTTTGTCTTTGTTCGTCCCAAGTTAGTCTCGTTAGTCTCATTCTAAGGTTTGTCTAAGTTCGTCATTAAAAAGAGACAAACTTGGGACGAACTTAGACAAACCTTAGAATGAGACTTAAGTTTGTCTTTGTTCGTCCCAAGTTAGTCTCGTTAGTCTCATTCTAAGGTTTGTCTAAGTTCGTCCTTTGAAAGAGACTAACTTGGGATGAGCTAAGACAAACCTTAGAATGAGACTAACGTTTGTCTTTGTTCGTCCCAAGTTAGTCTCGTTAGTCTCATTCTAAGGTTTGTCTAAGTTTTTCCTTAGAGAGAGACTAACTTGGGACGAACTAAGACAAACCTTAGAATGAGACTAACGTTTGTCTTTGTTCGTCCCAAGTTAGTCTCATTAGTCTCATTCTAAGGTTTGTCTAAGTTCGTCATTAGAAAGAGACTAACTTGGGACGAACTTAGAAAAACCTTAGAATGAGACTTAAGTTTGTCTTTGTTCGTCCCAAGTTAGTCTCATTAGTCTCATTCAAAGGTTTGTCTAAGTTCGTCCTTAGAAAGAGACAAACTTATGACGAACTTAGACAAACCTTAGAATGAGACTTAAGTTTGTCTTTGTTCGTCCCAAGTTAGTCTCGTTAGTCTCATTCTAAGGTTTGTCTAAGTTCGTCCTTAGAAAGAGACTAATTTGTGACGAACTTAGACAAACCTTAGAATGAGACTTAAGTTTGTCTTTGTTCGTCCCAAGTTAGTCTCGTTAGTCTCATTCTAAGGTTTGTCTAAGTTCGTCCTTAGAAAGAGACTAACTTGGGACGAACTTAGACAAATCTTAGAATGAGACTTAAGTTTGTCTTTGTTCGTCCCAAGTTAGTCTCGTTAGTCTCATTCTAAGGTTTGTCTAAGTTTGTCCTTAGAAAGAGACTAACTTGGGACGAACTTAGACAAATCTTAGAATGAGACTTAAGTTTGTCTTTGTTCGTCCCAAGTTAGTCTCGTTAGTCTCATTCTAAGGTTTGTCTAAGTTCATCCTTAGAAAGAGACTATTCTAAGGTTTGTCTTTGTTCGTCCCAAGTTAGTCTCGTTAGTCTCATTCTAAGGTTTGTCTAAGTTTGTCCTTAGAAAGAGACTAACTTGGGACGAACTAAGACAAACCGTAGAATGAGACATACGTTTGTCTTTGTTCGTCCCAAGTTAGTCTCGTTAGTCTCATTCTAAGGGTTGTCTAAGTTTGTCCTTAGAAAGAGACTAACTTGGGACGAACTTAGACAAGCCTTAGAATGAGACTTAAGTTTGTCTTTGTTCGTCCCAAGTTAGTCTCGTTAGTCTCATTCTAAGGTTTGTCTAAGTTCGTACTTAGAAAGAGACTAACTTGGGTTGAGCTAAGACAAACCTTAGATTGAGACTAACGTTTGTCTTTGTTCGTCCCAAGTTTGTCTCGTTAGTCTCATTCTAAGGTTTGTCTAAGTTCGTCATTAGAAAGAGACTAACTTGGGACGAACTTAGACAAACCTTAGAATGAGACTTAAGTTTGTCTTTGTTCGTCTCAAGTTAGTCTCGTTAGTCTCATTCTAAGGTTTACCTAAGTTCGTCCTTAGAAAGAGACTAACTTGGGATGAACTAAGACAAACCTTAGAATGAGACTAACGTTTGTCTATGTTCGTCCAAGTTAGTCTCGTTAGTCTCATTCTAAGGTTTGTCTAAGTTCGTCCTTAGAAAGAGACTAACTTGGGATGAACTAAGACAAACCTTAGAATGAGACTTAAGTTTGTCTTTGTTCGTCCCAAGTTAGTCTCGTTAGTCTCATTCTAAGGTTTGTCTAAGTTTATCCTTAGAAAGAGACTAACTTGGGACGAACTTAGACAAACCTTAGAATGAGACAAACGTTTGTCTTTGTTCGTCCCAAGTTAGTCTCGTTAGTCTCATTCTAAGGTTTGTCTAAATTCATCCTTAGAAAGAGACTAACTTTGGACGAACTAAGACAAACCTTAGAATGAGACTTACGTTTGTCTTTGTTCGTCCCAATTAAGTCTCGTTAGTCTCATTCTAAGGTTTGTCAAAGTTCATCCTTAGAAAGTGACTATCTTGAGACGAAGTTAGACAAACATTTGAATGAGACTTAAGTTTGTCTTTGTTCGTCCCAAGTTAGTCTCGTTAGTCTCATTCTAAGGTTTGTCTTTGTTCGTCCCAAGTTAGTCTCGTTAGTCTCATTCTAAGGTTTGTCTAACTTCGTCCTTAGAAAGAGACTAACTTGGGACGAACTTTGACAAACCTTAGAATGAGACTTAAGTTTGTCTTTGTCTGTCCCAAGTTAGTCTCGTTAGTCTCATTCTAAGGTTTGTTCGTCCTTAGAAAGAGACTAACTTTGGACGAACTAAGACAAACCTTAGAATGAGACTAATGTTTGTCTTTGTTCGTCCCAAGTTAGTCTCGTTAGTCTCATTCTAAGGTTTGTCAAAGTTTGTCCTTAGAAAGAGACTAACTTGGGACGAACTAAGACAAACCGTAGAATGAGACATACGTTTGTCTTTATTCGTCCCAAGTTTGTCTCGTTAGTCTCATTCTTAGGTTTGTCTAACTTCGTCCTTAGAAAGAAGCTAACTTGGGACGAAATTAGACAAACATTAGAATGAGACTTAAGTTTGTCTTTGTTCGTCCCAAGTTAGTCTCATTAGTCTCATTCTAAGGTTTGTCTAAGTTCGTCCTTAGAAAGAGACTAACTTGGGACGAACTAAGACAAACCTTAGAATGAGACTTAAGTTTGTCTTTGTTCGTCCCAAGTTAGTCTCGTTAGTCTCATTCTATGGTTTGTCTAAGTTCGTCATTAGAAAGAGACTAACTTGGGACGAACTTAGACAAACCTTAGAATGAGACTTAAGTTTGTCTTTGTTCGTCTCAAGTTAGTCTCGTTAGTCTCATTCTAAGGTTTGTCTAAGTTCGTCCTTAGAAAGAGACTAATTTTTGACGAACTTAGACAAACCTTAGAATGAGACTTAAGTTTGTCTTTGTTCGTCCCAAGTTAGTCTCGTTAGTCTCATTCTAAGGTTTGTCTAAGTTCGTCCTTAGAAAGAGACTAACTTGGGGCGAACTTGGACAAACCTTAGAATGAGACGTAAGTTTGTCTTTGTTCGTCCCTAGTTAGTCTCGTTACTCTCATTCTAAGATTTGTCTAAGTTCGTCCTTAGAAAGAGACTAACTTGGGACGAACTTGGACAAACCTTAGAATGAGACTTAAGTTTGTCTTTGTTCGTCCCTAGTTAGTTTCGTTAGTCTCATTCTAAAGTTTGTCTAAGTTCGTCCTCAGAAAGAGACTAACTTGGGACGAACTTAGACAAACCTTAGAATGAGACTTAAGTTTGTCTTTGTTTGTCCTAAGTTAGTCTCGTTAGTCTCATTGTAAGGTTTGTCTAAGTTCGTCCTTGGAAAGAGACTAACATGGGACGAACTAAGACAAACCTTAGAATGAGACTAAAGTTTGTCTTTGTTCGTCCCAAGTTAGTCTCGTTAGTCTCATTCTAAGGTTTGTCTAAGTTCGTCCTTAGAAAGAGACAAACTTATGACGAACTTAGACAAACCTTAGAATGAGACTTAAGTTTGTCTTTGTTCGTCCCAAGTTAGTCTCGTTAGTCTCATTCTAAGGTTTGTCTAAGTTCGTCCTTAGAAAGAGACTAATTTGTGACGAACTTAGACAAACCTTAGAATGAGACTTAAGTTTGTCTTTGTTCGTCCCAAGTTAGTCTCGTTAGTCTCATTCTAAGGTTTGTCTAAGTTCGTCCTTAGAAAGAGACTAACTTGGGACGAACTTAGACAAATCTTAGAATGAGACTTAAGTTTGTCTTTGTTCGTCCCAAGTTAGTCTCGTTAGTCTCATTCTAAGGTTTGTCTAAGTTTGTCCTTAGAAAGAGACTAACTTGGGACGAACTTAGACAAATCTTAGAATGAGACTTAAGTTTGTCTTTGTTCGTCCCAAGTTAGTCTCGTTAGTCTCATTCTAAGGTTTGTCTAAGTTCGTCCTTAGAAAGAGACTATTCTAAGGTTTGTCTTTGTTCGTCCCAAGTTAGTCTCGTTAGTCTCATTCTAAGGTTTGTCTAAGTTTGTCCTTAGAAAGAGACTAACTTGGGACGAACTAAGACAAACCGTAGAATGAGACATACGTTTGTCTTTGTTCGTCCCAAGTTAGTCTCGTTAGTCTCATTCTAAGGTTTGTCTAAGTTTGTCCTTAGAAAGAGACTAACTTGGGACGAACTTAGACAAGCCTTAGAATGAGACTTAAGTTTGTCTTTGTTCGTCCCAAGTTAGTCTCGTTAGTCTCATTCTAAGGTTTGTCTAAGTTCGTACTTAGAAAGAGACTAACTTGGGTTGAGCTAAGACAAACCTTAGATTGAGACTAACGTTTGTCTTTGTTCGTCCCAAGTTAGTCTCGTTAGTCTCATTCTAAGGTTTGTCTAAGTTCGTCATTAGAAAGAGACTAACTTGGGACGAACTTAGACAAACCTTAGAATGAGACTTAAGTTTGTCTTTGTTCGTCTCAAGTTAGTCTCGTTAGTCTCATTCTAAGGTTTACCTAAGTTCGTCCTTAGAAAGAGACTAACTTGGGATGAACTAAGACAAACCTTAGAATGAGACTAACGTTTGTCTATGTTCGTCCCAAGTTAGTCTCGTTAGTCTCATTCTAAGGTTTGTCTAAGTTCGTCCTTAGAAAGAGACTAACTTGGGATGAACTAAGACAAACCTTAGAATGAGACTTAAGTTTTTCTTTGTTCGTCCCAAGTTAGTCTCGTTAGTCTCATTCTAAGGTTTGTCTAAGTTCATCCTTAGAAAGAGACTAACTTGGGACGAACTTAGACAAACCTTAGAATGAGACAAACGTTTGTCTTTGTTCGTCCCAAGTTAGTCTCGTTAGTCTCATTCTAAGGTTTGTCTAAATTCATCCTTAGAAAGAGACTAACTTTGGACGAACTAAGACAAACCTTAGAATGAGACTTACGTTTGTCTTTGTTCGTCCCAATTAAGTCTCGTTAGTCTCATTCTAAGGTTTGTCAAAGTTCATCCTTAGAAAGTGACTATCTTGAGACGAAGTTAGACAAACATTAGAATGAGACTTAAGTTTGTCTTTGTTCGTCCCAACTTAGTCTCGTTAGTCTCATTCTAAGGTTTGTCTTTGTTCGTCCCAAGTTAGTCTCGTTAGTCTCATTCTAAGGTTTGTCTAACTTCGTCCTTAGAAAGAGACTAACTTGGGACGAACTTTGACAAACCTTAGAATGAGACTTAAGTTTGTCTTTGTCTGTCCCAAGTTAGTCTCGTTAGTCTCATTCTAAGGTTTGTTCGTCCTTAGAAAGAGACTAACTTTGGACGAACTAAGACAAACCTTAGAATGAGACTAATGTTTGTCTTTGTTCGTCCCAAGTTAGTCTCGTTATTCTCATTCTAAGGTTTGTCAAAGTTTGTCCTTAGAAAGAGACTAACTTGGGACGAACTAAGACAAACCGTAGAATGAGACATACGTTTGTCTTTATTCGTCCCAAGTTTGTCTCGTTAGTCTCATTCTTAGGTTTGTCTAACTTCGTCCTTAGAAAGAAGCTAACTTGGGACGAAATTAGACAAACATTAGAATGAGACATAAGTTTGTCTTTGTTCGTCCCAAGTTAGTCTCGTTAGTCTCATTCTAAGGTTTGTCTAAGTTCGTCCTTAGAAAGAGACTAACTTGGGACGAACTAAGACAAACCTTAGAATGAGACTTAAGTTTGTTTTTGTTCGTCCCAAGTTAGTCTCGTTAGTCTCATTCTATGGTTTGTCTAAGTTCGTCATTAGAAAGAGACTAACTTGGGACGAACTTAGACAAACCTTAGAATGAGACATAAGTTTGTCTTTGTTCGTCTCAAGTTAGTCTCGTTAGTCTCATTCTAAGGTTTGTCTAAGTTCGTCCTTAGAAAGAGACTAATTTGTGACGAACTTAGACAAACCTTAGAATGAGACTTAAGTTTGTCTTTGTTCGTCCCAAGTTAGTCTCGTTAGTCTCATTCTAAGGTTTGTCTAAGTTCGTCCTTAGAAAGAGACTAACTTGGGGCGAACTTGGACAAACCTTAGAATGAGACGTAAGTTTGTCTTTGTTCGTCCCTAGTTAGTCTCGTTACTCTCATTCTAAGGTTTGTCTAAGTTCGTCCTTAGAAAGAGACTAACTTGGGACGAACTTGGACAAACCTTAGAATGAGACTTAAGTTTGTCTTTGTTCGTCCCTAGTTAGTTTCGTTAGTCTCATTCTAAAGTTTGTCTAAGTTCGTCCTTAGAAAGAGACTAACTTGGGACGAACTTAGACAAACCTTAGAATGAGACTTAAGTTTGTCTTTGTTTGTCCTAAGTTAGTCTCGTTAGTCTCATTGTAAGGTTTGTCTAAGTTCGTCCTTGGAAAGAGACTAACATGGGACGAACTAAGACAAACCTTAGAATGAGACTAAAGTTTGTCTTTGTTCGTCCCAAGTTAGTCTCGTTAGTCTCATTCTAAGGTTTGTCTAAGTTCGTCATTAGAAAGAGACTAACTTGGGACGAACTTAGACACACCTTAGAATGAGACTTAAGTTTGTCTTTGTTCGTCCCAAGTTAGTCCCGTTAGTCTCATTCTAAGGTTTGTCTAAGTTCGTCCTTAGAAAGAGGCTAACTTGGGACGAACTTAGACAATCCTTAGAATGAGACTTAAGTTTGTCTTTGTTCGTCCCAAGTTAGTCTCGTTAGTCTCATTCTGAGATTTGTCTAAGTTCGTCCTTAGAAAGAGACTAACTTGGGACGAACTAAGACAAACCTTAGAATGAGACTAAAGTTTGTCTTTGTTCGTCCCAAGTTAGTCCCGTTAGTCTCATTCTAAGGTTTGTCTAAGTTCGTCCTTAGAAAGAGGCTAACTTGGGACGAACTTAGACAAACCTTAGAATGAGACTTAAGTTTGTCTTTGTTCGTCCCAAGTTAGTCTCGTTAGTCTCATTCTGAGATTTGTCTAAGTTCGTCCTTAGAAAGAGACTAACTTGGGACGAACTTGGACAAACCTTAGAATTAGACGTAAGTTTGTCTTTGTTCGTCCCTAGTTAGTCTCGTTACTCTCATTCTAAGGTTTGTCAAAGTTCATCCTTAGAAAGTGACTATCTTGAGACGAAGTTAGACAAACATTAGAATGAGACTTAAGTTTGTCTTTGTTCGTCCCAAGTTAGTCTCGTTAGTCTCATTCTAAGGTTTGTCTTTGTTCGTCCCAAGTTAGTCTCGTTAGTCTCATTCTAAGGTTTGTCTAACTTCGTCCTTAGAAAGAGACTAACTTGGGACGAACTTTGACAAACCTTAGAATGAGACTTAAGTTTGTCTTTGTCTGTCCCAAGTTAGTCTCGTTAGTCTCATTCTAAGGTTTGTTCGTCCTTAGAAAGAGACTAACTTTGGACGAACTAAGACAAACCTTAGAATGAGACTAATGTTTGTCTTTGTTCATCCCAAGTTAGTCTCGTTAGTCTCATTCTAAGGTTTGTCAAAGTTTGTCCTTAGAAAGAGACTAACTTGGGACGAACTAAGACAAACCGTAGAATGAGACATACGTTTGTCTTTATTCGTCCCAAGTTTGTCTCGTTAGTCTCATTCTTAGGTTTGTCTAACTTCGTCCTTAGAAAGAAGCTAACTTGGGACGAAATTAGACAAACATTAGAATGAGACTTAAGTTTGTCTTTGTTCGTCCCAAGTTAGTCTCGTTAGTCTCATTCTAAGGTTTGTCTAAGTTCGTCCTTAGAAAGAGATTAACTTGGGACGAACTAAGACAAACCTTAGAATGAGACTTAAGTTTGTCTTTGTTCGTCCCAAGTTAGTCTCGTTAGTCTCATTCTATGGTTTGTCTAAGTTCGTCATTAGAAAGAGACTAACTTGGGACGAACTTAGACAAACCTTAGAATGAGACTTAAGTTTGTCTTTGTTCGTCTCAAGTTAGTCTCGTTAGTCTCATTCTAAGGTTTGTCTAAGTTCGTCCTTAGAAAGAGACTAATTTGTGACGAACTTAGACAAACCTTAGAATGAGACTTAAGTTTGTCTTTGTTCGTCCCAAGTTAGTCTCGTTAGTCTCATTCTAAGGTTTGTCTAAGTTCGTCCTTAGAAAGAGACTAACTTGGGGCGAACTTGGACAAACCTTAGAATGAGACGTAAGTTTGTCTTTGTTCGTCCCTAGTTAGTCTCGTTACTCTCATTCTATGGTTTGTCGAAGTTCGTCCTTAGAAAGAGACTAACTTGGGACGAACTTAGACAAACCTTAGAATGAGACTTAAGTTTGTCTTTGTTCGTCTCAAGTTAGTCTCGTTAGTCTCATTCTAAGGTTTGTCTAAGTTCGTCCTTAAAAAGAGACTAATTTGTGACGAACTTAGACAAACCTTAGAATGAGACTTAAGTTTGTCTTTGTTTGTCCTAAGTTAGTCTCGTTAGTCTCATTGTAAGGTTTGTCTAAGTTCGTCCTTAGAAAGAGACTAACTTGGGGCGAACTTGGACAAACCTTAGAATGAGACGTAAGTTTGTCTTTGTTCGTCCCTAGTTAGTCTCGTTACTCTCATTCTAAGGTTTGTCTAAGTTCGTCCTTAGAAAGAGACTAACTTGGGACGAACTTGGACAAACCTTAGAATGAGACTTAAGTTTGTCTTTGTTCGTCCCTTGTTAGTTTCGTTAGTCTCATTCTAAAGTTTGTCTAAGTTCGTCCTTAGAAAGAGACTAACTTGGGACGAACTTAGAGAAACCTTAGAATGAGACTTAAGTTTGTCTTTGTTTGTCCTAAGTTAGTCTCGTTAGTCTCATTGTAAGGTTTGTCTAAGTTCGTCCTTGGAAAGAGACTAACATGGGACGAACTAAGACAAACCTTAGAATGAGACTAAAGTTTGTCTTTGTTCGTCCCAAGTTAGTCTCGTTAGTCTCATTCTAAGGTTTGTCTAAGTTCGTCATTAGAAAGAGACTAACTTGGGACGAACTTAGACACACCTTAGAATGAGACTTAAGTTTGTCTTTGTTCGTCCCAAGTTAGTCCCGTTAGTCTCATTCTAAGGTTTGTCTAAGTTCGTCCTTAGAAAGAGACTAACTTGGGATGAACTTAGACAAACCTTAGAATGAGACTTAAGTTTGTCTTTGTTCGTCCCAAGTTAGTCTCGTTAGTCTCATTCTGAGATTTGTCTAAGTTCGTCCTTAGAAAGAGACTAACTTGGGACGAACTTGGACAAACCTTAGAATTAGACGTAAGTTTGTCTTTGTTCGTCCCTAGTTAGTCTCGTTACTCTCATTCTAAGGTTTGTCAAAGTTCATCCTTAGAAAGTGACTATCTTGAGACGAAGTTAGACAAACATTAGAATGAGACTTAAGTTTGTCTTTGTTCGTCCCAAGTTAGTCTCGTTAGTCTCATTCTAAGGTTTGTCTTTGTTCGTCCCAAGTTAGTCTCGTTAGTCTCATTCTAAGGTTTGTCTAACTTCGTCCTTAGAAAGAGACTAACTTGGGACGAACTTTGACAAACCTTAGAATGAGACTTAAGTTTGTCTTTGTCTGTCCCAAGTTAGTCTCGTTAGTCTCATTCTAAGGTTTGTTCGTCCTTAGAAAGAGACTAACTTTGGACGAACTAAGACAAACCTTAGAATGAGACTAATGTTTGTCTTTGTTCATCCCAAGTTAGTCTCGTTAGTCTCATTCTAAGGTTTGTCAAAGTTTGTCCTTAGAAAGAGACTAACTTGGGACGAACTAAGACAAACCGTAGAATGAGACATACGTTTGTCTTTATTCGTCCCAAGTTTGTCTCGTTAGTCTCATTCTTAGGTTTGTCTAACTTCGTCCTTAGAAAGAAGCTAACTTGGGACGAAATTAGACAAACATTAGAATGAGACTTAAGTTTGTCTTTGTTCGTCCCAAGTTAGTCTCGTTAGTCTCATTCTAAGGTTTGTCTAAGTTCGTCCTTAGAAAGAGACTAACTTGGGACGAACTAAGACAAACCTTAGAATGAGACTTAAGTTTGTCTTTGTTCGTCCCAAGTTAGTCTCGTTAGTCTCATTCTATGGTTTGTCTAAGTTCGTCCTTAGAAAGAGACTAACTTGGATGAACTTAGACAAACTTTAGAATGAGACTTAAGTTTGTCTTTGTTCGTCCCAAGTTAGTCTCGTTAGTCTCATTCTAAGGTTTGTCGAAGTTCGTCCTTAGAAAGAGACTAACTTGGGACGAACTTAGACAAACCTTAGAATGAGACTTAAGTCTGTCTTTGTTCGTCCCTAGTTAGTCTCGTTACTCTCATTCTAAGGTTTGTCGAAGTTCGTCCTTAGAAAGAGACTAACTTGGGACGAACTTAGACAAACCTTAGAATGAGACTTAAGTTTGTCTTTGTTCGTCCCAAGTTAGTCTCGTTAGTCTCATTCTAAGCTTTGTCTAAGTTCGTCCTTAGAAAGAGACTAACTTGGGACGAACTTAGACAAACCTCAGAATGAGACTTAAGTTTGTCTTTGTTTGTCCTAAGTTAGTCTCGTTAGTCTCATTGTAAGGTTTGTCTAAGTTCGTCCTTGGAAAGAGACTAACATGGGACGAACTAAGACAAACCTTAGAATGAGACTAAAGTTTGTCTTTGTTCGTCCCAAGTTAGTCTCGTTAGTCTCATTCTAAGGTTTGTCTAAGTTCGTCATTAGAAAGAGACTAACTTGGGACGAACTTAGACAAACCTTAGAATGAGACTTAAGTTTGTCTTTGTTCGTCCCAAGTTACTCCCGTTAGTCTCATTCTAAGGTTTGTCTAAGTTCGTCCTTAGAAAGAGGCTAACTTGGGACGAACTTAGACAAACCTTAGAATGAGACTTAAGTTTGTCTTTGTTCGTCCCAAGTTAGTCTCGTTAGTCTCATTCTGAGATTTGTCTAAGTTCGTCCTTAGAAAGAGACTAACTTGGGACGAACTTGGACAAACCTTAGAATGAGACGTAAGTTTGTCTTTGTTCGTCCCTAGTTAGTCTCGTTACTCTCATTCTAAGGTTTGTCTAAGTTCGTCCTTAGAAAGAGACTAACTTGGGACGAACTTGGACAAACCTTAGAATGAGACTTTAGTTTGTCTTTGTTCGTCCCAGGTTAGTCCCGTTAGTCTCATTCTAAGGTTTGTCTAAGTTCGTCCTTAGAAAGAGGCTAACTTGGGACGAACTTGGACAAACCTTAGAATGAGACTTTAGTTTGTCTTTGTTCGTCCCAAGTTAGTCTCGTTAGTCTCATTCTAAGGTTTGTCTAAGTTCGTCATTAGAAAGAGACTAACTTGGGATGAACTTGGACAAACCTTAGAATGAGACTTAAATTTGTCTTTGTTCGTCCCAAGTTAGTCTCGTTAGTATCATTCTAAGGTTTGTCTAAGTTCGTCATTAGAAAGAGCCGAACTTGGGATGAGCTAAGACAAACCTTAGAATGAGACTAACGTTTGTCTTTGTTCGTCCCAAGTTAGTCTCGTTAGTCTCATTCTAAGGTTTGTCTAAGTTTGTCATTAGAAAGAGGCTAACTTGGGACGAACTTAGACAAACCTTAGAATGAGACTTAAGTTAGTCTTTGTTCGTCCCAAGTTAGTCTCGTTAGTCTCATTCTAAGTTTTGTCTAAGTTCGTCCTTAGAAAGAGACTAACTGGGGACGAACTTGGACAAACCTCAGAATGAGACATAAGTTTTTCTTTGTTCGTCCCTAGTTAGTCTCGTTAGTCTCATTCTAAGGGGTGTCTAAGTTTGTCCTTAGAAAGAGACTAACTTGGGACGAACTTAGACAAATCTTAGAATGAGACTTAAGTTTGTCTTTGTTCGTCTCAAGTTAGTCTCGTTAGTCTCATTCTAAGGTTTGTCTAAGTTCGTCCTTAGAAAGAGACTATTCTAAGGTTTGTCTTTGTTCGTCCCAAGTTAGTCTCGTTAGTCTCATTCTAAGGTTTGTCTAAGTTTGTCCTTAGAAAGAGACTAACTTGGGACGAACTAAGACAAACCGTAGAATGAGACATACGTTTGTCTTTGTTCGTCCCAAGTTAGTCTCGTTAGTCTCATTCTAAGGTTTGTCTAAGTTTGTCCTTAGAAAGAGACTAACTTGGGACGAACTTAGACAAGCCTTAGAATGAGACTTCAGTTTGTCTTTGTTCGTCCCAAGTTAGTCTCGTTAGTCTCATTCTAAGGTTTGTCTAAGTTCGTACTTAGAAAGAGACTAACTTGGGTTGAGCTAAGACAAACCTTAGATTGAGACTAACGTTTGTCTTTGTTCGTCCCAAGTTAGTCTCGTTAATCTCATTCTAAGGTTTGTCTAAGTTCGTCATTAGAAAGAGACTAACTTGGGACGAACTTAGACAAACCTTAGAATGAGACTTAAGTTTGTCTTTGTTCGTCCCAAGTTAGTCTCGTTAGTCTCATTCTAAGGTTTACCTAAGTTCGTCCTTAGAAAGAGGCTAACTTGGGATGAACTAAGACAAACCTTAGAATGAGACTAACGTTTGTCTATGTTCGTCCCAAGTTAGTCTCGTTAGTCTCATTCTAAGGTTTGTCTAAGTTCGTCCTTAGAAAGAGACTAACTTGGGATGAACTAAGACAAACCTTAGAATGAGACTTACGTTTGTCTTTGTTCGTCCCAAGTTAGTCTCGTTAGTCTCATTCTACGGTTTGTCTAAGTTCATCCTTAGAAAGAGACTAACTTGGGACGAACTTAGACAAACCTTAGAATGAGACAAACGTTTGTCTTTGTTCGTCCCAAGTTAGTCTCGTTAGTCTCATTCTAAGGTTTGTCTAAATTCGTCCTTAGAAAGAGACTAACTTTGGACGAACTAAGACAAACCTTAGAATGAGACTTACGTTTGTCTTTGTTCGTCCCAAGTAAGTCTCGTTAGTCTCATTCTAAGGTTTGTCAAAGTTCATCCTTAGAAAGTGACTATCTTGAGACGAAGTTAGACAAACATTAGAATGAGACTTAAGTTTGTCTTTGTTCGTCCCAAGTTAGTCTCGTTAGTCTCATTCTAAGGTTTGTCTTTGTTCGTCCCAAGTTAGTCTCGTTAGTCTCATTCTAAGGTTTGTCTAACTTCGTCCTTAGAAAGAGACTAACTTGGGACGAACTTTGACAAACCTTAGAATGAGACTTAAGTTTGTCTTTGTCTGTCCCAAGTTAGTCTCGTTAGTCTCATTCTAAGGTTTGTTCATCCTTAGAAAGAGACTAACTTTGGACGAACTAAGACAAACCTTAGAATGAGACTAATGTTTGTCTTTGTTCGTCCTAAGTTAGTCTCGTTAGTCTCATTCTAAGGTTTGTCAAAGTTTGTCCTTAGAAAGAGACTAACTTGGGACGAACTAAGACAAACCGTAGAATGAGACATACGTTTGTCTTTATTCGTCCCAAGTTTGTCTCGTTAGTCTCATTCTTAGGTTTGTCTAAGTTCGTCCTTAGAAAGAAGCTAACTTGGGACGAAATTAGACAAACATTAGAATGAGACTTAAGTTTGTCTTTGTTCGTCCCAAGTTAGTCTCGTTAGTCTCATTCTAAGGTTTGTCTAAGTTCGTCCTTAGAAAGAGACTAACTTGGGACGAACTAAGACAAACCTTAGAATGAGACTTAAGTTTGTCTTTGTTTGTCCCAAGTTAGTCTCGTTAGTCTCATTCTATGGTTTGTCTAAGTTCGTCATTAGAAAGAGACTAACTTGGGACGAACTTAGACAAACCTTAGAATGAGACTTAAGTTTGTCTTTGTTCGTCTCAAGTTAGTCTCGTTAGTCTCGTTCTAAGGTTTGTCTAAGTTCGTCCTTAGAAAGAGACTAATTTGTGACGAACTTAGACAAACCTTAGAATGAGACTTAAGTTTGTCTTTGTTCGTCCCAAGTTAGTCTCGTTAGTCTCATTCTAAGGTTTGTCTAAGTTCATCCTTAGAAAGAGACTAACTTGGGACGAACTTAGACAAATCTTAGAATGAGACTTCAGTTTGTCTTTGTTCGTCCCAAGTTAGTCTCGTTAGTCTCATTCTAAGGTTTGTCTAAGTTCGTCCTTAGAAAGAGACTAACGTGGGACGAACTTAGACAAATCTTAGAATGAGACTTAAGTTTGTCTTTGTTCGTCCCAAGTTAGTTTCGTTAGTCTCATTTTAAGGTTTGTCTAATTTCGTCCTTAGAAAGAGACTATTCTAAGGTTTGTCTTTGTTCGTCCCAAGTTAGTCTCGTTAGTCTCATTCTAAGGTTTGTCTAAGTTTGTCCTTAGAAAGAGACTAACTTGGGACGAACTAAGACAAACCATAGAATGAGACATACATTTGTCTTTGTTCGTCCCAAGTTAGTCTAGTTAGTCTCATTCTAAGGTTTGTCTAAGTTTGTCCTTAGAAAGAGACTAACTTGGGACGAACTTAGACAAGCCTTAGAATGAGACTTAAGTTTGTCTTTGTTCGTCCCAAGTTAGTCTCGTTAGTCTCATTCTAAGGTTTGTCTAAGTTCGTCCTTAGAAAGAGACTAACTTGGGTTGAGCTAAGACAAACCTTAGATTGAGACTAACGTTTGTCTTTGTTCGTCCCAAGTTAGTCTCGTTAGTCTCATTCTAAGGTTTGTCTAAGTTCGTCATTAGAAAGAGACTAACTTGGGACGAACTTAGACAAACCTTAGAATGAGACTTAAGTTTGTCTTTGTTCGTCCCAAGTTAGCCTCGTTAGTCTCATTCTAAGGTTTACCTAAGTTCGTCCTTAGAAAGAGACTAACTTGGGATGAACTAAGATAAACTTTAGAATGAGACTAACGTTTGTCTATGTTCGTCCCAAGTTAGTCTCGTTAGTCTCATTCTAAGGTTTGTCTAAGTTCGTCCTTAGAAAGAGACTAACTTCGGATGAACTAAGACAAACCTTAGAATGAGACTTAAGTTTGTCTTTGTTCGTCCCAAGTTAGTCTCGTTAGTCTCATTTTAAGGTTTGTCTAAGTTCATCCTTAGAAAGAGACTAACTTGGGACGAACTTAGACAAACCTTAGAATGAGACAAACGTTTGTCTTTGTTCGTCCCAAGTTAGTCTCGTTAGTCTCATTCTAAGGTTTGTCTAAATTCGTCCTTAGATAGAGACTAACTTGGGACGAACTAAGACAAACCTTAGAATGAGACTTACGTTTGTCTTTGTTCGTCCCAAGTAAGTCTCGTTAGTCTCATTCTAAGGTTTGTCAAAGTTCATCCTTAGAAAGTGACTATCTTGAGACGAAGTTAGACAAACATTAGAATGAGACTTAAGTTTGTCTTTGTTCGTCCCAAGTTAGTCTCGTTAGTCTCAATCTAAGGTTTGTCTTTGTTCGTCCCAAGTTAGTCTCGTTAGTCTCATTCTAAGGTTTGTCTAAGTTCGTCCTTATAAAGAGACTAACTTGGGACGAACTTAGACAAACCTTAGAATGAGACTTAAGTTTGTCTTTGTTCGTCCCAAGTTAGTCTCGTTAGTCTCATTCTAAGGTTTGTTCGTCCTTAGAAAGAGACTAACTTTGGACGAACTAAGACAAACCTTAGAACGAGACTAATGTTTGTCTTTGTTCGTCCCAAGTTAGTCTCGTTAGTCTCATTCTAAGGTTTGTCAAAGTTTGTCCTTAGAAAGAGACTAACTTGGGACGAACTAAGACAAACCGTAGAATGAGACATACGTTTGTCTTTATTCGTCACAAGTTAGTCTCGTTAGTCTCATTATTAGGTTTGTCTAAGTTCGTCCTTAGAAAGAAGCTAACTTGGGACGAAGTTAGACAAACATTAGAATGAGACTTAAGCTTGTCTTTGTTCGTCCAAAGTTAGTCTCGTTAGTCTCATTCTAAGGTTTGTCTAAGTTCGTCCTTAGAAAGAGACTAACTTGGGACGAACTAAGACAAACCTTAGAATGAGACTTAAGTTTGTCTTTGTTCGTCCCAAGTTAGTCTCGTTAGTCTCATTCTATGGTTTGTCTAAGTTCGTCATTAGAAAGAGGCTAACTTGGGACGAACTTAGACAAACCTTAGAATTTGACTTAAGTTTGTCTTTGTTCGTCCCAAGTTAGTCTCGTTAGTCTCATTCTAAGGTTTATCTAAGTTCGTCCTTAGAAAGAGACTAACTTGGGACGAACTAAGACAAACCTTAGAATGAGAATAACGTTTGTCTTTGTTCATCCCAAGTTAGTCTCGTTAGTCTCATTCTAAGGTTTGTCTTAGTTCGTCCTTAGAAAGAGACTAACTTTGGATGAACTAAGACAAACCTTAAATGAGACTTAAGTTTGTCTTTGTTCGTCCCAAGTTCGTCTCTTTAGACTCATTCTAAGGTTTGTCGAAGTTCGTCCTTAGATAGAGACTAACTAGGGACGAACTTAGACATACCTTAGAATGAGACTTAAGTTTGTCTTTGTTCGTCCCAAGTTAATCTCGTTAGTCTCATTCTAAGATTTCTAAGTTCGTCCTTAGAAAGAGACTAACTTGGGATGAACTTAGACAAACCTTAGAATGAGACTTAAGTTTGTCTTTGTTCGTCCCAAGTTAGTCTCGTTAGTCTCATTCTAAGGTTTGTCTGAGTTCGTCCTTAGAAAGAGACCAACTTGGGACAAACTTAGATAAACTTTAGAATGAGATTTAAGTTTGTCTTTGTTCGTCCCAAGTTAGGCTCGTTAGTCTCATTCTAAGGTTTGTCTAAGTTCGTCCTTAGAAAGACACAAACTTGGGACGAACTTAGAAAAACCTTAGAATAAGACTTAAGTTTGTCTTTGTTCGTCCCAAGTTAGTCTCGTTAGTCTCATTCTAAGGTTTGTCTAAGTTCATCCTTAGAAAGAGACCAACTTGGGACGAACTTAGATAAACTTTAGAATGAGATTTAAGTTTGTCTTGTTCGTCCCAAGTTAGTCTCGTTAGTCTCATTCTAAGGTTTGTCTAAGTTCGTCCTTAGAAAGAGACTAACTTAGGACGAACTTGGACAAACCTTAGAATGAGACTTTAGTTTATCTTTGTTCGTCCCAAGTTAGTCTCGTTAGTCTCATTCTAAGGTTTTTCTAAGTTCGTCCTTAGAAAGAGACTAACTTGGGACGAACTAAGACAAACCATAGAATGAGACATACGTTTGTCTTTGTTCGTCCCAAGTTAGTCTCGTTAGTCTCATTCTAAGGTTTGTATAAGTTTGTCCTTAGAAAGAGACTAACTTGGGACGGACTTAGACAAACCTTAGAATGAGACTTAAGTTTGCCTTTGTTCGTCCCAAGTTAGTCTCGTTAGTCTCAATCTAAGGTTTGTCTAAGTTCGTCCTTAGAAAGAGACTAACTTGGGATGAACTTAGACAAACCTTAGAATGAGACTAACATTTGTCTTTGTTCGTCCCATGTTAGTCTCGTTAGTCTCATTCTAAGGTTTGTCTAAGTTCGTCCTTAGAAAGAGACTAACTTGGGACGAACTAAGACAAACCTTAGAATGAGACTAACGTTGTTCTTTGTTCATCCCAAGTTAGTCCCGTTAGTCTCATTCTAAGGTTTGTCTAAGTTCGTTCTTAGAAAGAGACTAACTTGGGATGAACTTAGACAAACCTTAGAATGAGACTTAAGTATGTCTTTGTTCGTCCCAAGTTAGTCTCGTTAGTCTCAATCTAAGGTTTGTCTAAGTTCGTCCTTAGAAAGAGACTAACTTGGGATGAACTTAGACAAACCTTAGAATGAGACTAACATTTGTCTTTGTTCGTCCCAAGTTAGTCTCGTTAGTCACATTCTAAGGTTTGTCTAAGTTCGTCCTTAGAAAGAGACTAACTTGGGACGACCTAAGACAAACCTTAGAATGAGACTAACGTTGTTCTTTGTTCATCCCAAGTTAGTCCCGTTAGTCTTATTCTAAGGTTTGTCTAAGTTCGTCCTTAGAAAGAGACTAACTTGGGACGAACTTAGACAAACCTTAGAATGAGACTTAAGTTTGTCTTTGTTCGTCCCAAGTTAGTCACGTTAGTCTCATTCGAAGGTTTGTCTAAGTTCGTCTTTAGAAAGAGACTAACTTGGGACGAACTTAGACAAACCTTAGAATGAGACTTAAGTTTGTCTTTGTTCGTCCCAAGTTAGTCTCGTTAGTCTTATTCTAAGGTTTGTCTAAGTTCATCCTTAGAAAGAGACTAACTTGGGACGAACTAAGACAAACCTTAGAATGAGACTAACGTTTGTCTTTATTTGTCCCAAGTTAGTCACGTTAGTCTTATTCTAAGGTTTGTCTAAGTTCGTCCATAGAAAGAGACTAACTTGGGATGAACTTAGACAAACCTTAGAATGAGACTTAAGTTTGTCTTCGTTCGTCCCAAGTTAGTCTCGTTAGTCTCATTCGAAGGATTGTCTAAGTTCATCCATAGAAAGAGACTAACTTGGGACGAACTTAGACAAACCTTAGAATGAGACTTAAGTTTGTCTTTGTTCGTCCCTAGTTAGTCTCGTTAGTCTCATTCTAAGGTTTGTCAAAGTTCGTCCTTAGAAAGAGACTAACTTGGGACGAACTTAGAGAAACCTTAGAATGAGACTTAAGTTTGTCTTTGTTCGTCCCAAGTTAGTCTCGTTAGTCTCATTCTATGGTTTGTCGAAGTTCGTCCTTAGAAAGAGACTAACTTGGGACGAACTTAGACAAACCTTAGAATGAGACTTAAGTTTGTCTTTGTTCGTCCCAAGTTAGTCTCGTTAGTCTTATTCTAAGGTTTTTCTAAGTTCGTCCTTAGAAAGAGACTAACTTGGGACGAACTAAGACAAACCTTAGAATGAGACTTAAGTTTGTCTTTGTTCGTCCCAAGTTAGTCTCGTTAGTCTCATTCTAATGTTTGTCTAAGTTCGTCCTTAAAAAGAGACTAACTTGGGACGAACTTAGACAAACCTTAGAATGAGACTTAAGTTTGTCTTTGTTCGTCCCAAGTTAGTCTCGTTAGTCTCATTCTAAGGTTTTTCGAAGTTCGTCCTTAGAAAGAGACTAACTTGGGACGAACTTAGACAAACATTAGAATGAGACTTAAGTTTGTCTTTGTTCGTCCCAAGTTAGTCTCGTTAGTCTTATTCTAAGGTTTGTCTAAGTTCGTCCTTAGAAAGGGACTAACTTGGGACGAACTAAGACAAACCTTAGAATGAGACTAACGTTGTCTTTGTTCGTCCTAAGTTAGTCTCGTTAGTCTCATTCTAAGGTTTGTCTAAGTTCGTCCTTAGAAAGAGACTAACTTGGGACGAACTTAGACAACCCTTATAATGAGACTTAAGTTTGTCTTTGTTCGTCCCAAGTTAGTCTCGTTAGTCTCATTCTAAGGTTTGTCTCAGTTCGTCCTTAGAAAGTGACTAACTTGGGTCGAACAAAGACAAACCTTAGAATGAGACTTAAGTTTGTCTTTGTTCGTCCCAAGTTAGTCTCGTTAGTCTCATTCTAAGGTTTGTTTAAGTTCGTCCTTAGAAAGAGACTAACTTGGGACGAACTTAGACAAACCTTAGAATGAGACTTAAGTTTGCCTTTGTTCATCCCAAGTTAGTCTCGTTAGTCTCAATCTAAGGTTTGTCTAAGTTCGTCCTTAGAAAGAGACTAACTTGGGATAAACTTAGACAAACCTTAGAATGAGACTAACATTTGTCTTTGTTCGTCCCAAGTTAGTCTCGTTAGTCTCATTCTAAGGTTTGTCTAAGTTCGTCCTTAGAAAGAGACTAACTTGGGACGAACTAAGACAAACCTTAGAATGAGACTAACGTTGTTCTTTGTTCATCCCAAGTTAGTCCCGTTAGTCTCATTCTAAGGTTTGTCTAAGTTCGTCCTTAGAAAGAGACTAACTTGGGATGAACTTAGACAAACCTTAGAATGAGACTTAAGTATGTCTTTGTTCGTCCCAAGTTAGTCTCGTTAGTCTCAATCTAAGGTTTGTCTAAGTTCGTCCTTAGAAAGAGACTAACTTGGGATGAACTTAGACAAACCTTAGAATGAGACTAACATTTGTCTTTGTTCGTCCCAAGTTAGTCTCGTTAGTCACATTCTAAGGTTTGTCTAAGTTCGTCCTTAGAAAGAGACTAACTTCGGACGAACTAAGACAAACCTTAGAATGAGACTAACGTTGTTCTTTGTTCATCCCAAGTTAGTCCCGTTAGTCTTATTCTAAGGTTTGTCTAAGTTCGTCCTTAGAAAGAGACGAACTTGGGACGAACTTAGACAAACCTTAGAATGAGACTTAAGTTTGTCTTTGTTCGTCCCAAGTTAGTCACGTTAGTCTCATTCGAAGGTTTGTCTAAGTTCATCCTTAGAAAGAGACTAACTTGGGACGAACTAAGACAAACCTTAGAATGAGACTAACGTTTGTCTTTATTTGTCCCAAGTTAGTCACGTTAGTCTTATTCCAAGGTTTGTCTAAGTTCGTCCATAGAAAGAGACTAACTTGGGATGAACTTAGACAAACCTTAGAATGAGACTTAAGTTTGTCTTTGTTCGTCCCAAGTTAGTCTCGTTAGTCTCATTCGAAGGTTTGTCTAAGTTCATCCATAGAAAGAGACTAACTTGGGACGAACTTAGACAAACCTTAGAATGAGACTTAAGTTTGTCTTTGTTCGTCCCTAGTTAGTCTCGTTAGTCTCATTCTTAGGTTTGTCAAAGTTCGTCCTTAGAAAGAGACTAACTTGGGACGAACTTAGACAAACCTTAGAATGAGACTTAAGTTTGTCTTTGTTCGTCCCAAGTTAGTCTCGTTAGTCTCATTCTATGGTTTGTCGAAGTTCGTCCTTAGAAAGAGACTAACTTGGGACGAACTTAGACAAACCTTAGAATGAGACTTAAGTTTGTCTTTGTTCGTCCCAAGTTAGTCTCGTTAGTCTTATTCTAAGGTTTTTCTAAGTTCGTCCTTAGAAAGAGACTAACTTGGGACGAACTAAGACAAACCTTAGAATGAGACTTAAGTTTGTCTTTGTTCGTCCCAAGTTAGTCTCGTTAGTCTCATTCTAATGTTTGTCTAAGTTCGTCCTTAGAAAGAGACTAACTTGGGACGAACTTAGACAAACCTTAGAATGAGACTTAAGTTTGTCTTTGTTCGTCCCAAGTTAGTCTCGTTAGTCTCATTCTAAGGTTTTTCGAAGTTCGTCCTTAGAAAGAGACTAACTTGGGACGAACTTAGACAAACATTAGAATGAGACTTAAGTTTGTCTTTGTTCGTCCCAAGTTAGTCTCGTTAGTCTTATTCTAAGGTTTGTCTAAGTTCGTCCTTAGAAAGGGACTAACTTGGGACGAACTAAGACAAACCTTAGAATGAGACTAACGTTGTCTTTGTTCGTCCTAAGTTAGTCTCGTTAGTCTCATTCTAAGGTTTGTCTAAGTTCGTCCTTAGAAAGAGACTAACTTGGGACGAACTTAGACAACCCTTATAATGAGACTTAAGTTTGTCTTTGTTCGTCCCAAGTTAGTCTCGTTAGTCTCGTTAGTCTCATTCTAAGGTTTGTCTCAGTTCGTCCTTAGAAAGTGACTAACTTGGGTCGAACAAAGACAAACCTTAGAATGAGACTTAAGTTTGTCTTTGTTCGTCCCAAGTTAGTCTCGTTAGTCTCATTCTAAGGTTTGTTTAAGTTCGTCCTTAGAAAGAGACTAACTTGGGACGAACTTAGACAAACCTTAGAATGAGACTTAGGTTTGTCTTAGTTCGTCACAAGTTAGTCTCGTTAGTCTCATTCTAAGGTTTGTCAAAGTTCGTCCTTAGAAAGAGACTAAATTGGGACGAACTTAGACAAACCTTAGAATGAGACTTAAGTTTGTCTTTGTTCGTCCCAAGTTAGTCTCGTTAGTCTCATTCTAAGGTTTGTCGAAGTTCGTCCTTAGGAAGAGACTAACTTGGGACGAAGTTAGACAAACCTTAGAATGAGACTTAAGTTTGTTTTTGTTCGTCCCAAGTTAGTCTCGTTAGTCTTATTCTAAGGTTTTTCTAAGTTCGTCCATAGAAAGAGACTAACTTGGGACGAACTAAGACAAACCATAGAATGAGACTAACGTTTGTCTTTGTTCGTCCCAAATTAGTTTCGTTAGTCTCATTCCAAGGTTTGTCTAAGTTCGTCCTTAGAAAGAGACTAACTTGGGACGAACTTAGACAAACCTTAGAATGAGACTTAAGTTTGTCTTTGTTCATCCCAAGTTAGTCTCGTTAGTCTCATTCTAAGGTTTGTCTAAGTTCGTCCTTAGAAAGAGACTAACTTGGGACGAACTTAGACAAACCTTAGAATGAGACTTAAGTTTGTCTTTGTTCGTCCCAAGTTAGTCTCGTTAGTCTTATTCTAAGGTTTGTCTAAGTTCGTCCTTAGAAAGAGACTAACTTGGGACGAACTAAGACAAACCTTAGAATGAGACTTAAGTTTGTCTTTGTTCGTCCCAAGTTAGTCTCGTTAGTCTTATTCTAAGGTTTGTCTTAGTTCATCCTTAGAAAGAGACTAACTTGGGACGAACTAAGACAACCCTTAGAATGAGACCAACGTTTGTCTTTGTTCGTCCCAAGTTAGTCTCGTTAGTCTCATTCTGAGGTTTGTCTAAATTCTTCTTTAGAAAGAGACTAACTTGGGACGAACTTAGACAAACTTTAGAATGAGACTTAAGTTTGTCTTTGTTCGTCCCAAGTTAGTCTCGTTAGTCTCATTCTAAGGTTTGTCGAAGTTCGTCCTTAGAAAGAGACTAACTTGGGACGAACTTAGACAAACCTTACAATGAGACTTAAGTCTGTCTTTGTTCGTCCCAAGTTAGTCTCGTTAGTCTCATTCTAAGGTTTGTCGAAGTTCGTCCTTAGAAAGAGACTAACTTGGGACGAACTTAGACAAACCTTAGAATGAGACTTAAGTTTGTCTTTGTTTGTCCCAAGTTAGTCTCGTTAGTCTTATTCTAAGGTTTTTCTAAGTTCGTCCTTAGAAAGAGACTAACTTAGGACGAACTAAGACAAACCTTAGAATGAGACTTAAGTTTGTCTTTGTTCGTCCCAAGTTAGTCTCGTTAGTCTCATTCTAATGTTTGTCTAAGTTCGTCCTTAGAAAGAGACTAACTTGGGACGAACTTAGACAAACCATAGAATGAGACTTAAGTTTGTCTTTGTTCGTCCCAAGTTAGTCTCGTTAGTCTCATTCTAAGGTTTTTCGAAGTTCGTCCTTAGAAAGAGACTAACTTGGGACGAACTTAGACAAACCTTGGAATGAGACTTAAGTTTGTCTTTGTTCGTCCCAAGTTAGTCTCGTTAGTCTCATTCTAAGGTTTGTCTAAGTTCGTCCTTAGAAAGAGACTAACTTGGGACGAACTAAGACAAACCTTAGAATGAGACTAACGTTGTCTTTGTTCGTCCCAAGTTAGTCTCGTTAGTCTCATTCTAAGGTTTGTCTAAGTTCGTCCTTAGAAAGAGACTAACTTGGGACGAACTTAGACAAACCTTATAATGAGACTTAAGTTTGTCTTTGTTCGTCCCAAGTTAGTCTCGTTAGTCTCATTCTAAGGTTTGTCTCAGTTCGTCCTTAGAAAGAGACTAACTTGGGATGAACAAAAACAAACCTTAGAATGAGACTTAAGTTTGTCTTTGTTCGTCCCAAGTTAGTCTCGTTAGTCTCATTCGAAGGTTTGTCTAAGTTCATCCATAGAAAGAGACTAACTTGGGACGAACTTAGACAAACCTTAGAATGAGACTTAAGTTTATCTTTGTTCGTCCCTAGTTAGTCTCGTTAGTCTCAATCTAAGGTTTGTCGAAGTTCGTCCTTAGAAAGAGACTAACTTGGGACGAACTTAGACAAACCGTAGAATGAGACTTAAGTTTGTCTTTGTTCGTCCCAAGTTAGTCTTGTTAGTCTCATTCTAAGGTTTGTCGAAGTTCGTCCTTAGAAAGAGACTAACTTGGGACGAACTTAGACAAACCTTAGAATGAGACTTAAGTTTGTCTTTGTTCGTCCCAAGTTAGTCTCGTTATTCTTATTCTTAGGTTTTTCTAAGTTCGTCCTTAGAAAGAGACTAACTTGGGACGAACTAAGACAAACCTTAGAATGAGACTAACGTTTGTCTTTGTTCGTCCCAAGTTAGTTTCGTTAGTCTCATTCTAAGGTTTGTCTAAGTTCGTCCTTAGAAAGAGACTAACTTGGGATGAACTTAGACAAACCTTATAATGAGACTTAAGTTTGTCTTTGTTCGTCCCAAGTTAGTCTCGTTAGTCTCATTCTATGGTTTGTCTCAGTTCGTCCTTAGAAAGAGACTAACTTGGGACGAACTAAGACAAACCTTAGAATGAGACTAACGTTTGTCTTTGTTTGTCCCAAGTTAGTCTCGTTAGTCTCATTCGAAGGTTTGTCTAAGTTCATCCATAGAAAGAGACTAACTTGGGACGAACTTAGACAAACCTTAGAATGAGACTTAAGTTTATCTTTGTTCGTCCCTAGTTAGTCTCGTTAGTCTCAATCTAAGGTTTGTCGAAGTTCGTCCTTAGAAAGAGACTAACTTGGGACGAACTTAGACAAACCGTAGAATGAGACTTAAGTTTGTCTTTGTTCGTCCCAAGTTAGTCTCGTTAGTCTCATTCTAAGGTTTGTCGAAGTTCGTCCTTAGAAAGAGACTAACTTGGGACGAACTTAGACAAACCTTAGAATGAGACTTAAGTTTGTCTTTGTTCGTCCCAAGTTAGTCTCGTTAGTCTTATTCTTAGGTTTTTCTAAGTTCGTCCTTAGAAAGAGACTAACTAGGGATGAACTAAGACAAACCTTAGAATGAGACTAACGTTTGTCTTTGTTCGTCCCAAGTTAGTTTCGTTAGTCTCATTCTAAGGTTTGTCTAAGTTCGTCCTTAGAAAGAGACTAACTTGGGACGAACTTAGACAAACCTTAGAATGAGACTTAAGTTTGTCTTTGTTCGTCCCAAGTTAGTCTCGTTAGTCTTATTCTATGGTTTGTCTAAGTTCGTCCTTAGAAAGAGACTAACTTGGGACGAACTAAGACAAACCTTAGAATGAGACTAACGTTTGTCTTTGTTTGTCCCAAGTTAGCCTCGTTAGTCTTATTCTAAGGTTTGTCTAAGTTCGTCCTTAGAAAGAGACTAACTTGGGACGAACTAAGACAAACCTTAGAATGAGACTAACGTTTGTCTTTGTTTGTCCCAAGTTAGTTTCGTTAGTCTCATTCTAAGGTTTGTCTAAGTTCGTCCTTAGAAAGAGACTAAGTTGGGATGAACTTAGACAAACCTTAGAATGAGACTTAAGTTTGTCTTTGTTCGTCCCAAGTTAGTCTCGTTAGTCTTATTCTATGGTTTGTCTAAGTTCGTCCTTAGAAAAAGACTAACTTGGGATGAACTAAGACACACCTTAGAATGAGACTAACGTTTGTCTTTGTTTGTCCCAAGTTAGCCTCGTTAGTCTTATTCTATGGTTTGTCTAAGTTCGTCCTTAGAAAGAGACTAACTTGGGACGAACTAAGACAAACCTTAGAATGAGACTAACGTTTGTCTTTGTTCGTCCCAAGTTAGTCTCGTTAGTCTTATTCTAAGGTTTGTCTAAGTTCATCCTTAGAAAGAGACTAACTTGGGACGAACTAAGACAAACCTTATAATGAGACTTAAGTTTGTCTTTGTTCATCCCAAGTTAGTCTCGTTAGTCTCGTTAGTCTCATTCTAAGGTTTGTCTCAGTTCGTCCTTAGAAAGAGACTAACTTGGGACGAACAAAGACAAACCTTAGAATGAGACTTAAGTTTGTCTTTGTTCGTCCCAAGTTAGTCTCGTTAGTCTCATTCGAAGGTTTGTCTAAGTTCATCCATAGAAAGAGACTAACTTGGGACGAACTTAGACAAACCTTAGAATGAGACTTAAGTTTGTCTTTGTTCGTCCCAAGTTAGTCTCGTTAGTCTCATTCTAAGGTTTTTCGAAGTTCGTCCTTAGAAAGAGACTAACTTGGGACGAACTTAGACAAACCTTAGAATGAGACTTAAGTTTGTCTTTGTTCGTCCCAAGTTAGTCTCGTTAGTCTTATTCTAAGGTTTTTCTAAGTTCGTCCTTAGAAAGAGACTAACTTGGGATGAACTAAGACAAACCTTAGAATGAGACTTAAGTTTGTCTTTGTTCGTCCCAAGTTAGTCTCGTTAGTCTCATTCTAATGTTTGTCTAAGTTCGTCCTTAGAAAGAGACTAACTTGGGACGAACTTAGACAAACCTTAGAATGAGACTTAAGTTTGTCTTGGTTCGTCCCAAGTTAGTCTCGTTAGTCTCATTCTAAGGTTTTTCGAAGTTCGTCCTTAGAAAGAGACTAACTTGGGACGAACTTAGACAAAACTTAGAATGAGACTTAAGTTTGTCTTTGTTCGTCCCAAGTTAGTCTCGTTAGTCTTATTCTAAGGTTTGTCTAAGTTCGTCCTTAGAAAAAAACTAACTTGGGACGAACTAAGACAAACCTTAGAATGAGACTAACGTTGTCTTTGTTCGTCCCAAGTTAGTCTCGTTAGTCTCATTCTAAGGTTTGTCTCAGTTCGTCCTTAGAAAGAGACTAACTTGGGACGAACAAAAACAAACCTTAGAATGAGATTTAAGTTTGTCTTTGTTCGTCCCAAGTTAGTCTCGTTAGTCTCATTCAAAGGTTTGTCTAAGTTCATCCATAGAAAGAGACTAACTTGGGACGAACTTAGACAAACCTTAGAATGAGACTTAAGTTTATCTTTGTTCATCCCTAGTTATTCTCATTAGTCTCATTCTAAGGTTTGTCGAAGTTCGTCCTTAGAAAGAGACTAACTTGGGACGAACTTAGACAAACCGTAGAATGAGACTTATGTTTGTCTTTGTTCGTCCCAAGTTAGTCTCGTTAGTCTCATTCTAAGGTTTGTCGAAGTTCGTCCTTAGAAAGAGACTAACTTGGGACGAACTTAGACAAACCTTAGAATGAGACTTAAGTTTGTCTTTGTTCGTCCCAAGTTAGTCTCGTTAGTCTTATTCTAAGGTTTGTCTAAGTTCGTCCTTAGAAAGAGACTAACTTGGGACGAACTTAGACAAACCTTAGAATGAGACTTAAGTTTGTCATTGTTCGTCCCAAGTTAGTCTCGTTAGTCTCATTCGAAGGTTTGTCTAAGTTCGTCCTTAGAAAGAGACTAACTTGGGACGAACTTAGACAAACCTTAGAATGAGACTTAAGTTTGTCTTTGTTCGTCCCAAGTTAGTCTCGTTAGTCTTATTCTAAGGTTTGTCTAAGTTCGTTCTTAGAAAGAGACTAACTTGGGACGAACTAAGACAAACCTTAGAATGAGACTAACGTTTGTCTTTGTTCGTCCCAAGTTAGTCTCGTTAGTCTTATTCTAAGGTTTGTCTAAGTTCATCCTTAGAAAGAGACTAACTTGGGACGAACTAAGACAAACCTTAGAATGAGACTAACGTTTGTCTTTGTTCATCCCAAGTTAGTCTCGTTAGTCTCATTCTGAGGTTTGTCTAAGTTCGTCCTTAGAAAGAGACTAAATTGGGACGAACTTAGACAAACCTTAGAATGAGACTTAAGTTTGTCTTTGTTCGTCCCAAGTTAGTTTCGTTAGTCTCATTCTAAGGTTTGTCGAAGTTCGTCCTTAGAAAGAGACTAACTTGGGACGAACTTAGACAAACCTTAGAATGAGACTTAAGTTTGTCTTTGTTCGTCCCAAGTTAGTCTCGTTAGTCTTATTCTAAGGTTTGTCTAAGTTCGTCCTTAGAAAGAGACTAACTTGGGACGAACTAAGACAAACCTTAGAATGAGACTAACGTTTGTCTTTGTTTGTCCCAAGTTAGCCTCGTTAGTCTTATTCTAAGGTTTGTCTAAGTTCGTCCTTAGA
This sequence comes from Rhodiola kirilowii, assembly GCA_033675215.1. Taxonomy (NCBI): domain Eukaryota; kingdom Viridiplantae; phylum Streptophyta; class Magnoliopsida; order Saxifragales; family Crassulaceae; genus Rhodiola; species Rhodiola kirilowii. The sequence continues at coordinate 54,820 of JAUCNB010000062.1, forward strand.
AAGAGACTAACTTGGGACGAACTTAGACAAACCTTAGAATGAGACTTAAGTTTGTCTTTGTTCGTCCCAAGTTAGTCTCGTTAGTCTTATTCTAAGGTTTGTCTAAGTTCGTCCTTAGAAAGAGACTAACTTGGGACGAACTTAGACAAACCTTAGAATGAGACTTAAGTTTGTCTTGGTTCGTCCCAAGTTAGTCTCGTTAGTCTCATTCTAAGGTTTTTCGAAGTTCGTCCTTAGAAAGAGACTAACTTGGGACGAACTTAGACAAAACTTAGAATGAGACTTAAGTTTGTCTTTGTTCGTCCCAAGTTAGTCTCGTTAGTCTTATTCTAAGGTTTGTCTAAGTTCGTCCTTAGAAAAAAACTAACTTGGGACGAACTAAGACAAACCTTAGAATGAGACTAACGTTGTCTTTGTTCGTCCCAAGTTAGTCTCGTTAGTCTCATTCTAAGGTTTGTCTCAGTTCGTCCTTAGAAAGAGACTAACTTGGGACGAACAAAAACAAACCTTAGAATGAGATTTAAGTTTGTCTTTGTTCGTCCCAAGTTAGTCTCGTTAGTCTCATTCAAAGGTTTGTCTAAGTTCATCCATAGAAAGAGACTAACTTGGGACGAACTTAGACAAACCTTAGAATGAGACTTAAGTTTATCTTTGTTCATCCCTAGTTATTCTCATTAGTCTCATTCTAAGGTTTGTCGAAGTTCGTCCTTAGAAAGAGACTAACTTGGGACGAACTTAGACAAACCGTAGAATGAGACTTATGTTTGTCTTTGTTCGTCCCAAGTTAGTCTCGTTAGTCTCATTCTAAGGTTTGTCGAAGTTCGTCCTTAGAAAGAGACTAACTTGGGACGAACTTAGACAAACCTTAGAATGAGACTTAAGTTTGTCTTTGTTCGTCCCAAGTTAGTCTCGTTAGTCTTATTCTAAGGTTTGTCTAAGTTCGTCCTTAGAAAGAGACTAACTTGGGACGAACTTAGACAAACCTTAGAATGAGACTTAAGTTTGTCATTGTTCGTCCCAAGTTAGTCTCGTTAGTCTCATTCGAAGGTTTGTCTAAGTTCGTCCTTAGAAAGAGACTAACTTGGGACGAACTTAGACAAACCTTAGAATGAGACTTAAGTTTGTCTTTGTTCGTCCCAAGTTAGTCTCGTTAGTCTTATTCTAAGGTTTGTCTAAGTTCGTTCTTAGAAAGAGACTAACTTGGGACGAACTAAGACAAACCTTAGAATGAGACTAACGTTTGTCTTTGTTCGTCCCAAGTTAGTCTCGTTAGTCTTATTCTAAGGTTTGTCTAAGTTCATCCTTAGAAAGAGACTAACTTGGGACGAACTAAGACAAACCTTAGAATGAGACTAACGTTTGTCTTTGTTCATCCCAAGTTAGTCTCGTTAGTCTCATTCTGAGGTTTGTCTAAGTTCGTCCTTAGAAAGAGACTAAATTGGGACGAACTTAGACAAACCTTAGAATGAGACTTAAGTTTGTCTTTGTTCGTCCCAAGTTAGTTTCGTTAGTCTCATTCTAAGGTTTGTCGAAGTTCGTCCTTAGAAAGAGACTAACTTGGGACGAACTTAGACAAACCTTAGAATGAGACTTAAGTTTGTCTTTGTTCGTCCCAAGTTAGTCTCGTTAGTCTTATTCTAAGGTTTGTCTAAGTTCGTCCTTAGAAAGAGACTAACTTGGGACGAACTAAGACAAACCTTAGAATGAGACTAACGTTTGTCTTTGTTTGTCCCAAGTTAGCCTCGTTAGTCTTATTCTAAGGTTTGTCTAAGTTCGTCCTTAGAAAGAGACTAACTTGGGACGAACTTAGACAAACCTTAGAATGAGACTTAAGTTTGTCTTTGTTCGTCCCAAGTTAGTCTCGTTAGTCTTATTCTAAGGTTTGTCTAAGTTCGTCCTTAGAAAGAGACTAACTTGGGACGAACTAAGACAAACCTTAGAATGAGACTAACGTTTGTCTTTGTTTGTCCCAAGTTAGCCTCGTTAGTCTTATTCTAAGGTTTGTCTAAGTTCGTCCTTAGAAAGAGACTAACTTGGGACGAACTTAGACAAACCTTAGAATGAGACTTAAGTTTGTCATTGTTCGTCCCAAGTTGGTCTCGTTAGTCTCATTCGAAGGTTTGTCTAAGTTCATCCTTAGAAAGAGACTAACTTGGGACGAACTTAGACAAACCTTAGAATGAGACTTAAGTTTGTCTTTGTTCGTCCCAAGTTAGTCTCGTTAGTCTTATTCTAAGGTTTGTCTAAGTTCGTCCTTAGAAAGAGACTAACTTGGGACGAACTAAGACAAACCTTAGAATGAGACTAACGTTTGTCTTTGTTCGTCCCAAGTTAGTCTCGTTAGTCTTATTCTAAGGTTTGTCTAAGTTCATCCTTAGAAAGAGACTAACTTGGGACGAACCAAGAGAAACCTTAGAATGAGACTAACGTTTGTCTTTGTTCATCCCAAGTTAGTCTCGTTAGTCTCATTCTGAGGTTTGTCTAAGTTTGTCCTTAGAAAGAGACTAAATTGGGACGAACTTAGACAAACCTTAGAATGAGACTTAAGTTTGTCTTTGTTCGTCCCAAGTTAGTTTCGTTAGTCTCATTCTAAGGTTTGTCGAAGTTCGTCCTTAGAAAGAGATTAACTTGGGACGAACTTAGACAAACCTTAGACTGAGACTTAAGTTTGTCTTTGTTCGTCCCAAGTTAGTCTCGTTAGTCTCATTCTAAGGTTTACCTAAGTTCGTCCTTAGAAAGAGACTAACTTGGGACGAACAAAGACAAACCTTAGAATGAAACTTAAGTTTGTCTTTGTTCATCCCAAGTTAGTCTCGTTAGTCTCATTCTAAGGTTTGTCTAAGTCCATCCATAGAAAGAGACTAACTTGGGACGAACTTAGACAAACCATAGAATGAGACTCAAGGTTGTCTTTGTTCGTCCCAAGTTAGTCTCGTTAGTCTCATTCTAAGGTTTGTCTAAGTTCGTCCTTAGAAAGAGACTAACTTGGGACGAACTTAGACAAACCTTAGAATGAGACTTAAGTTTGTCTTTGTTCGTCCCAAGTTAGTCTCGTTAGTCTTATTCTAAGGTTTTTCTATGTTCGTCCTTAGAAAGAGACTAACTTGGGACGAACTAAGACAAGCCTTAGAATGAGACTTAAGTTTGTCTTTGTTCGTCCCAAGTTAGTCTCGTTAGTCTCATTCTAAGGTTTGTCTAAGTTCGTCCTTAGAAAGAGACTAACTTGGGACGAACTTAGACAAACCTTAGAATGAGACTTAAGTTTGTCTTTGTTCGTCCCAAGTTGGTCTCGTTAGTCTTATTCTAAGGTTTGTCTAAGTTCGTCCTTAAAAAGAGACTAACTTGGGACGAACTAAGACAAAACTTAGAATGAGACTAAAGTTTGTCTTTGTTCGTCCCAAGTTAGTCTCGTTAGTCTTATTCTAAGGTTTGTCTAAGTTCATCCGTAGAAAGAGACTAACTTGGGACGAACTAAGACAAACCTTAGAATGAGACTAACGTTTGTCTTTGTTCGTCCCAAGTTAGTCTCGTTAGTCTCATTTTAAGGTTTGTCTAAGTTCCTCATTAGAAAGAGATAACTTGGGACGAACTTAGACAAACCTTAGAATAAGACTTAAGTTTGTCTTTGTTCATCCCAAGTTAGTCTCGTTAGTCTCATTCTAAGGTTTGTCGAAGTTCGTCCTTAGAAAGAGACTAACTTGGGACGAACTTAGACAAACCTTAGAATGAGACTTACGTTTGTCTTTGTTCGTCCCAAGTTAGTCTCGTTAGTCTCATTCAAATGTTTGTCTAAGTTTGTCCTTAGAAAGAGACTAACTTGGGACGAACTTAGACAAACCTTAGAATGAGACTTAAGTTTGTCTTTGTTCGTCCCAAGTTAGTCTCGTTAGTCTCATTCTAAGGTTTGTTGAAGTTCTGAAATCTACTTGTCTTAGTGAAGACGAGTTCCAGATGGTGTTCGAACTGCGTCTCGAACACTTCGTTTGTAATGGCCTCACCACTAACACTCCGTCTCTCAAAGTTGCAATCTCGGTTCGTCGCAACTCCCCTCGATCCCCTATGGGTAGGACGAGACTTCCCTCTCGGCCTAGTCTTGGACTTCTCGGAAGTCCAGTCGCCTTCTCTCAACGACGTGTCTTTATAACCGTGTGTGTGTGTGCGCTTGATAGTTCTCCAAGAACAGTCTGAACAGCACACTGAACAGACTCTTTCTTCGCCGATTGTATATTGATAAGGAATGTTCCTCCGGCCGTCGCTACCCCCAATCTCACGAACTCTCGTGTTTTTCTTTTCACTCGGGAAGCGACGCAGAATGAGGACGCCCTAGCATTGTATTTATATGCTTGGATGAAACCCTAATCTGCACAAGATAATCCCATCAAATATTTAGGAGATATTCCTATTTATTTGATGTATATCTTTTCCAATCGGTTGGAAGAATATTCGAAGGCTTCTTGCCCAAGTCAGCCACGCCGCCTTCAATGTAGATATTCATTCGAATAACTGATGTTCAAATCATTCGCTGGCCGACTTCAAATCGAATCTTCGATCGTCCAAATCCAATCTGAATATCTTGTCAAATATTTCGAAGATGCTCCTAAATATTTGATAGATATTCAATCTCCTCCATATCCAATCTTTGGAGATTACTTCCACGCCAAGCCATCCGATATTCTCTCATCCAATCTGCATATATTTGATCGCCTATCAGATCTTCGGTGATGACTTATCGATTGACTCCAATCAAATAATCTCGTCGATATCTTCTGGATATTCGAACCTTCATTCCAATCTTTGTGAGATATCTTCCACGGTAAGTTAGTCAGCCAATCTTCAATTCTGGTGAGGAGATATTCGAATGACATCTCGAATATATGTTTCTTCGCTGACCGACTTCAACCGAAAAGATCCTCTATCTTCAGAACCTTCCGGATTCAGATCATGCGTCTGCTGTACGCTGTCCTTATGTTCCAGTCCGTGGTTGAACTCTAGCTTGAACTGTCTAAAGCCGTTTTGCCAAATCCATGCCATCCATGGGAACATCAATCTCCCCCTTGGCATTTTGGCAAAACCAAATCTACGCTTTAGACACAACTTGAGGAACCAGAACTGTTACCTCAACAATACTCCCCCTTTTTGCCACAAACTGACAAGGGGTCCAATCGAGCAACCTGGTCTCCTCGGCATCTGAAATCTTGGCAGCTCCCCCTCGAACATAGCCTGGGACAGTGACACATACTGTGAGTCTGTCGAACCATGGTGTCTCAGCAGCTGTTCGACCACATGTCAGCAACTGATAGGTTTTTTATGATCTGGTTTCCTCCATCAGAGATTCTCGGCCCATGTTCTCGCTCTCCATTCTCATGTCAGAACTCATCATGTTGGTCAGAGGGTACCTGTTCATCTCTCTGTACACCGACTGTTTAGCTTTGACGAACTTAGTCTTTCCTGAACTACTCCCATCAGTGTAGCCAATGCCTCTGCATCCTCCAATCATTCTCTGGGACTTCAAAATTGTATCTAGGTCTTTTGAACCGGAGATTATCATCTTCACTGATTTCTTGAACTGATTCAGCTCGTCCAGTATTGCTGCATGGTAGTCCTTCTCCAGACATATCTCTCTTTGGCTCATGGCACCATGTCTTTTCTTCAAGCAGGACATCAACTCTCTCCGTCTTCTTTATCATCACTGGGATATCACAAAGCGTGTACCAATTGATTGATTCTTGACCTCTGCTCCTGTTCGACCTCCAATATGATCTCTACCTCTAAGATGACTCCGGAAAATTCTTCCTCTTTAGCTCGGGGTCTTTCAGATCCTTAATATGGCGTCCCTTGACCCACTTGTGATCAACTTCCAACTAAATCGGAGCACTTGACAGTCTGTCATGGTCAGTCTTCAAATCTGGATGCTGGTTGATGTTCAGCTCATAGATAAGCGATGTGAAGATAATCTGGTGCAGAGACTTTGTAGATATGGCGTGTTCTGCAATCTGGTCGAACATAATCCTTCCCATATCAATGAGCATCCTGTTTCCAATCTGGTACAGCAGGTGTCCCATCTCCTTACTGAGAGTAGAATATAGTCAGATCTACAACTAGGATGGAACTGTCTTCCCACTTGGCTGCTGCTTCTGTACTGACAAAACACATTCCATGCTTAGACACTCCAGTTGGTACACTAGGCGGAACAGATCCTGGAGCACTCCTCTTCCTTTTCTTGGATGCACTTGCTCCCCCTGCATCTATTCGCTTATCATCCCGCTTGGTAGTTACTTCAGTCGAGTATGCTTGGATGATCACTTTCTTCTTCGGTTTCTTCTTTTCAGACTTCTTGAGCTCAGCCAATGAAACTGAGTCCACATCATCCTCTTGTGTGCTTTCGACAAGGTGGCAGCCTGAGTAGCATCCTCCATATCAGGAATAGCTGGGGGATCCACCACCACATGTGGATCCTCCACAAAATCATCATGTAACCCTCCTTGCACAACATCCGGTGATTTAATTTACTCACCCTCTGGGACTGCATCAGACTTAGAGGACTCTTGGGGTAAAATTGTCTCACAACCTTGCTGCATATCTGAGACAACATTATCTGGCACACTTGCCTCCTTCTTAACCCCTACGACCTTGGCTCCTGAGGACTGATTAGCTCTTGTCTCAATAGGTATTGAAACCTTCTCTTTTTGCAACTCATCAACAACATCATCAATGCCCTTGAACAACACATCCTGTTCTTCATCATTGCCGGATGCAAGAGACCCTTCCATCACATTGCCAGATTGCTTAGCTTGCTGTTCTCCATTTGCATTCTTCTGCTTATCAGAACCACAATCTTAGCCCTACTGGCTTCACCTTCTTCTGTAGCATCAGCCACAGAATCTACAGCAGGTTTCAATCCCTTCGGCTTCTCATTAACCACTTTGTCACCCTTATAACTCACCGCATCTTTACCAATCGTCCGGACTTCCTCATCAACAGAATTGAGTGCAGAACAAGAGATTACCTCATTGAGGGGTGGTTCAGCCATTGCCTGATTTTCCTTCGCAGTCTGCACACTCCCTTTAGTTGGATTAGGATCAGCCTTTGACACCTTTGAAGAAGCTTCTTTCAGTTTTGTCACAGTCGCTTCTTCTCCCTTCTTTTTCCCTTCACTGATCTTAGGGTTTGCTGATATTGTATCCTCATCCAACTTTGATTCGACTGCCTTTCAATTTTCAAATATTTGGACTCCCCAACTTGCCAAAAATTGTCATGTGTATATCTCTTGAGATATTTGTCCAATCACCTCTCTCCTCCTTGATATGCTCCAACGCCTCATAAAGCTACAAATATGTTGAACTTAGTAATCAGTTCCACCCACGTACCATCTGTTCCAGCCCTCTTCTTTGGGAGGTCAGCCCATCCGATTGCTGGGGCTCTGCTCTTGGCTGACCTCCGTCTGGAACACTTAGTTGGCGATAACACGCAGACCCAGAGAGGATCTAAGTGTTTCAAACTGAGCGGCGTCTAGTGGCATGGTGAGTACGACAGTTACGATTGTCATGTGTTTCGATGTGATGACCTTCTTCTCCACTAGCTCTCTGATGAAGTGATATCTGCTCATGGAGGATTGTACTGGGTTTTGGGGCAAAAACTTCTTCACCCATTCCACTCTGTGTTCAGACAGATTCTGCTTCATACATAGGAACTGAGTGCGGCAGCTCCCTGTAGCGATGCTTTCCCGCTCGCCTAGCACCTGTTTCATCTCTCCCACCATGGTCAGCTGGAGCTCCTTTTGCATATGTCTAACGAACTGGCCAACCAGTTTCTATGTACTCGTGACGAACATATGCTTCTCCACTCCCCCTCGCTCATAGCCATGGTCGATGAGGAACGTTTCGTACCATGCTCTGGGCGCTTGTGTGAGTCCGTACATAATCTTCTTCAGTTCGTGACTATGCTTAAGATGACATAACTTCCATGCTTTATATCTGATGAGCTCTTCCAGTTCCATGTGAATGGCCACCACCTGCATCTCATCAATAAATGATTTGATGACATTCTTCGGACTGGATGAACAGGCAGCCAGCTCTCGACACTTGATCTCATTTGCTCGACTCCTAATTCTCCATGAGGGTTGCAGCGCAGGTGCATCGTCAAGTGTCCCGGCTGGAGTAGGTGTGGCTTCATCGGCTAGACCTCCCTCTGGAATTTTATCTTCTAGAACTGAGTTGGGGGCAACATCGTCTTTCACCTTTCCAGAAGAGGACACCATACCTGTCCCTTGCAACTCCATCTCATGTATCGTGTTTGTCGGACAGACAGTGGTAACTCCTGTTCCAACTGTGCCTAGACAGTAGCATTTGTTTGTTGACCTACTTCCTTCCAACAGTGTGTCTCCATTCTTATCCAGTACTTGACACGAATCACGAGTGAAAGTAACAGACTGTCCTTCATCACACAATCTACTGATACTGATCAGGTTCACCTTTAACCCATCCACTATGAGGATATCCTCGAGCACAGGTAGATCCGAAACCTTCAATGTCCCACAGCCGATCACCTGGCCCTTCCCTGTCATATTGAGATGAACTTCTTTGCGGGTGTGCAACTCAGCATTCTTTCTCCTTAGCCCCACCAAGCATGCAAGATGTGTTTCTCTCTTTTTCTCCATCTCAGCTTTCAGAACCGATACGGTGTCTAGCAGTTTCACCTTCTGTACAAGAAGTGACGAGGGTTCTTCATTCATTCCAATCATCTCGTGCTTCAAAGCAGATATTTCCTCTTGGTGCTCCACCTTCTGGGCAACGAGAAGTTCAACCTCCTGCCACTGTTTATCTTCTTCTTCTTCTGTCAGGCTTGCCACTGTTTCTGTGAGCTTCTTGTTCAGGCCAATCACCAATAGGCAGTTCTCATAGAGTTCCTTGTACGTCTCGGCCGAGGTCTCATGAGCAAGTCCTTCGTCATCACTGCTTGAAGCGTCGTCAATGGGCTGTTCAGACAGTGTACTAGAATATGGATTTTCACTTGTCTCACTGCCGTCTTCAATAGTGACTACATGTCAGACGAGATTGACATTCTCATGTTCTTCTTCCTCATCGTTAGTTTCACTTTCTGGACCCTCATATGCTATTCTGAGAATATCCCATGCTTCCTTGGCCACCTCACATTCAGCAATCAGTTTGAACACGTTCTCGTCCACTCCATAGAATATTGCATTCAGGGCCTTTGAATTCCCAACAGCCGCTACATCATCTGCTTCAGACCACAGGGCTTCGGGTTTTGGCATAACAGCTCCTTCAGGGTTGGCCATCATGGGTTCTGTCCATCCTACAAACTCATCTTGAACAGTCGCCGGATCACACTCTGTATGTCGAGTGCCTGCTCTGATACCAATTGAAATCTACTTGTCTTAGTCAAGACGAGTTCCAGATGGTGTTCGAACTGCGTCTCGAACACTTGTTGGACAGTTTCAGGTTATGTTCAAACAGAGGCTGGAACACCTTAGCAGACAAAACATAAATAGCACAAAATAGGAGCACACACGATATGATAACCCAGTTCGGCTCCGCCTACTCTGGGGGGTTTCCCACACCCGAAAAAGGGACACAAATCTTATTACGAGTTTAGGGTTACAAGAGGTCTTACTCTTACACAACTCCTCGTTTGTAATGTCTCACCACTAACACTCCGTCTCTCGGATTTGCAATCTCGGTTCGTCGCAACTCCCCTCGATCCCCTATGGGTAGGACGAGACTTCCCTCTCGGCCTAGTCTTGGACTTCTCGGAAGTCCAGTCGCCTTCTCTCAAAGACGTGTCTTTATCACCGTGTGTGTGTGTGCGCTTGATAGTTCTCCAAGAGCAGTCTGAACAGCACACTGAACAGACTCTTTCTTCACCGGTTGTATATTGATAAGGAATGTTCCTCCGGCCGTCGCTACCCCCAATCTCACGAACTCTCGTGTTTTTCTTTTCACTCGGGAAGCGATGCAGAATGAGGACGCCCTAGCAATGTATTTATATGCTTGGACGAAACCCTAATCTGCACAAGATAATCCCATCAAATATTTAGGAGATATTCCTAGTTATTTGATGTATATCTTTTCCAATCGGTTGGAAGAATATTCGAAGGCTTCTTGCCCAAGTCAGCCACGCCGCCTTCAATGTAGATATTCATTCGAATAACTGATGTTCAAATCATTCGCTGGCCGACTTCAAATCGAATCTTCGATCGTCCAAATCCAATCTGAATATCTTGTCAAATATTTCGAAGATGCTCCTAAATATTTGATAAATATTCAATCTCCTCCATATCCAATCTTTGGAGATTACTTTCACGCCAAGCCATCCGATATTCTCTCATCCAATCTGCATATATTTGATCGCCTATCAGATCTTCGGTGATGACTTATCGATTGGCTCCAATCAAATAATCTTGTCGATATCTTCTGGATATTCGAATCTTCATTCCAATCTTTGTGTGATATCTTCCACGGTAAGTTAGTCAGCCAATCTTCAATTCTGGTGAGGAGATATTCGAATGACATCTCGAATATATGTTTCTTCGCTGACCGACTTCAACCGAAAAGATCCTCTATCTTCAGAACCTTCCAGATTCAGATCATGCGTCTGCTGTACGCTGTCCTTCTGTTCTAGTCCGTGGTTGAACTCTAGCTCGAACTGTCTAAAGCCGTTTTGCCAAATCCATGCCATCCATGGGAACATCAAGTTCGTCTTTAGAAAGTGACTAACTTGGGACGAACTTAGACAAACCTTAGAATGAGACTTAAGTTTGTCTTTGTTCGTCCCAAGTTAGTCTCGTTAGTCTTATTCTAAGGTGTGTCTAAGTTAGTCCTTAGAAATAGACTAACTTGGGACGAACTAAGACAAACCTTAGAATGAGACTAACGTTTGTCTTTGTTCGTCCCAAGTTAGTCTCGTTAGTCTCATTCTAAGGTTTGTCTAACTTCGTCCTTAGAAAGAGACTAACTTGGGACGAACTTAGACAAACCTTAGAATGAGACTTAAGTTTGTCTTTGTTCGTCCCAAGTTAATCTCGTTAGTCTTATTCTTAGGTTTGTCTAAGTTTATCCTTAGAAAGAGACTACCTTGGGAGGAACTAAGACAAACCTTAGAATGAGACTAACGTTTGTCTTTGTTCGTCCCAAGTTAGTCTCATTAGTCTCATTTAAAGGTTTGTCTAAGTTCGTCATTAGAAAGAGATAACTTGGGACGAACTTAGACAAACCTTAGAATGAGACTTAAGTTTGTCTTTGTTCGTCCCAAGTTAGTCTCGTTAGTCTCATTCTAAGGTTTGTCTAAGTTCGTCCTTAGAAAGAGACTAACTTGGGACGAACTTAGATAAACCTTAGAATGAGACTTAAGTTTGTCTTTGCTCGTTCCAAGTTAGTCTCGTTAGTCTCATTCTAAGGTTTGTCGAAGTTTGTCCTTAGAAAGAGACTAACTTGGGACGAACTTAGACAAACCTTAGAATGAGACTTAAGTTTGTCTTTGTTCGTCCCAAGTTAGTCTCGTTAGTCTTATTCTAAGGTTTTTCTAAGTTCGTCCTTAGAAAGAGACTAACTTGGGACGAACTAAGACAAACCTTAGAATGAGACTAACGTTTGTCTTTGTTCGTCCTAAGTTAGTCTCGTTAGTCTCATTCTAAGGTTTGTCTAAGTTCGTCCTTAGAAAGAGACTAACTTGGGACGAACTTAGACAAACCATAGAATGAGACTTAAGTTTGTCTTTGTTCATCCCAAGTTAGTCTCGTTAGTCTTATTCTAAGGTTTGTCTAAGTTCGTCCTTAGAAAGAGACTAACTTGGGACGAACTTAGACAAACCTTAGAATGAGACTTAAGTTTGTCTTTGTTCGTCCCAAGTTAGTCTCGTTAGTCTCATTCGAAGGTTTATCTAAGTTCGTCCTTAGAAAGAGACTAACTTGGGACGAACTTAGACAAACCTTAGAATGAGACTTAAGTTTGTCTTTGTTCGTCCCAAGTTAGTCTCGTTAGTCTTATTCTAAGGTTTGTCTAAGTTCGTCCTTAGAAAGAGACTAACTTGGGACGAACTAAGACAAAACTTAGAATGAGACTAAAGTTTGTGTTTGTTCGTCCCAAGTTAGTCTCGTTACTCTTATTCTAAGGTTTGTCTAAGTTCATCCTTAGAAAGAGACTAACTTGGGACCAACTAAGACAAACCTTAGAATGAGACTAACGTTTGTCTTTGTTCGTCCCAAGTTAGTCTCGTTAGTCTCATTTTAAGGTTTGTCTAAGTTCCTCATTAGAAAGAGATAACTTGGGACGAACTTAGACAAACCTTAGAATAAGACTTAAGTTTGTCTTTGTTCGTCCCAAGTTAGTCTCGTTAGTCTCATTTTAAGGTTTGTCTAAGTTCGTCCTTAGAAAGAGACTAACTTGGGACGAACTTAGACAAACCTTAGAATGAGACTTAAGTTTGTCTTTGTTCGTCCCAAGTTAGTCTCGTTAGTCTCATTCTAAGGTTTGTCTAAGTTCGTCCTTAGGAAGAGACTAACTTGAGACGAACAAAGACAAACCTTAGTGAAATTATATCCCCTGTTCAAGCAAGTGTTCTAGGTTGTGTTTGGACAGACCTTGAACTCTTTCTACCACAGTTCCACAACGAGTACGAACAGAACAATAAAAACACGAGTACGCACAGATTGATAACCCAGTTCGGCTACGCCTACTCTGGGGGGTTTCCCACACCCGGAAAAGGGACAACAAATCTTTATTACGAGTATAGAGCTTTTCAGTGGACTTACACTTACACCTTGTAATTGCCTAGCCTCTACTACTCCGTCTCTCAGATTTGCAACCAAGGTTTGTCGCAACTCCCCTTGATCCCCTTTGTCCAGACCTTCTGTCCGAACGTACTCAAACCTTTTCTGAAGCTCGGTCGCTTTCACTTGAAAGCTGGTTGTTCTGTTTGTGCTCTGAACTTGATCACCTCTGGTCAATCTGACTGGCACGTATCAGACTGAGCTCACACCGATGTTTTTCCAGTGGAGAAAACACAACGGCCATCGCTTTCCAATTGATAGGATTTCTTCGTGTATTTTTGATCTTGAAATCGATGGGAATTAGGGTTGCCTTTGCATTCGTATTTATAGGCTCGGACGAAACCCTAATTCGCACAAGATAATCCCATCAAATATTTTGGAATATTTGATGTATATCTTTCACAAATCTTTGGAAGAATATACGAAGTCGTCTTCTTTCCCAAGCAAGTCACGCCGTCTTCAATTGTGTATATTCATTCGAATATCCTGCTCGAATAAGTCGCACGCCATCTTTAACTTGCCGAAATCTTCGTTGCCAATATCTTCCGGAAAATATCCTTTGCGTCTTGATCACGCTGTAAAGAAGTACTAGGATATGTTCAAACTCCCCCTGAACTCCTGCTCGAACTGTCTAACAACGTTTTGCCAAACACATGCCACACAAGGGAACATCAATCTCCCCCTTGGCATTTTGGCAAAACCAATTCACTAGATCTATCTATCTATCTAGACAGTAGACAAAATTGAGGGAACAAAAATTGTCGCCACTCAAAATACTCCCCCTTTTTGCCACAAACTGGCAAGGGGTCCGATCTAGTTCGAACAGCAAATCAAAAGAAATACTGTGCCAGAACAAGCACATTAAGAGTAGAAGTTTAAAAGATCAGGGGTAAAAGTTTTTCAGAGGACCTTCAATCGGAGGCTTCTTCAATAGAGTCTTCATCAGAGCCAGTTGCTTCCGACTCATCATCGCTGGGATAGCTCAGGGCTCGAGCGAGCCTGTTGATTCTGCGACGTTGCTCCTTGTCCGCAGTAATGATGGCTTGAAGGTCCCTCATCAGCTTGCTCCGCTCATCCACACCCATCTTTGCTCCCCCTCGGCTGGATTCTCCCACTTCTTTCCCTTTATTGCTCCCTCCTTTCAGATCGTTCACATGCCGCCCTTTGAAGAGCTTATGGTCTACAACAAACTTGCTGGGAGACTTTGAAAGCTGATCAATGGAGGACATCAAATCAGGGGCATGATAAACAATCAACTCATAAATCAGTGATGGGAAGCAGATCTGGTGAAGAGTCCTCTTTGACGTAGCATGTTCAGCAATCGGTTTGAACATGACTCTTCCCAAATTGAATTTCCGCTTGTTCCCTATCTGATACAGCAGTTGAGCCACGTCCTTATTGACTGTTGATTGATGTGTAGAAGGTCTCCAGTTGAAGACAGCAATGAAGAACAGCATGGAATAAAACGTTGATAAGTCTGCTGTGTGCACAACTGATTCAGGCCTCCACCTAACAGAGCCCGCAGTGATAGTACTCACAATCTTCTCAAAATTTGCCTCCTCCTCGTCAACAGGCGGGTCATCCATCGAGAAATACACATTGATTAGCTCCGGATCAATCTTAATTCTCCTCCCTCTAACAAAGAAGACTCCATACTCAGGATCTCCAACTAACCCAAAATGAGGGGGCAATTTCGCCATTGCCTCACGCACAAGCTGTTCACTGTAGGGTTTGCACCTAGCCAGCGTCCAAAACAGATCCGATTCTTTCAGAACCTTAACCACCTCCTTTCCCTTGTACCGGGACTCATCTAGCAATCTTTCAGGTATGATTTTCCTCTTCTGGATGCATGGCCACTTTCTTGCAGCATCTTTGTTAACAAACCAAACACCCTTCTTAACCAAGCCAACTGGGACAGTCTCAGCATCAGGGCCTGGGACTTCACATCCCCCAGCGTCTTCTGAAACAGGCATTGGAGCGACACGCTTCCTTTTCTTGGAGGAACCAGCTCCCCCTGCACCACTGCGTACATTAACGCCCTTCTGGGCAGAATCCTTTGTAGACTTCGCAAAGGCCACTTTTTCCTTTTCCTTCCCTTTTGACATCTTCTTTAACTTCACAAGAGGAACCAAATCCTCATCATCACCCATCTGAGGAACTGCTTCAACGTCAGTCTTCTGAGAGTCATCAATATCCATCTGAGCACCATGGTGACTGTCCTGAACAACATCTGGAACAGTTGTCGTCTCCTCACTAACAACATTCTCTGGAGTAACAATTAACTCCTCTTCAGCTGGAACACCGGGGACTTCCTTTGGTAGATTCTCAACAAAATCATCTATGTCTTTGAGCATATCCTCCAGGTCTTTATCCCCTTCAGCAGTCTCAGGCTCTTCTGCAACAGCATCAATCTCCCCAATACTCTTTACAGATGAATCTGGTCCTTTACAAACGTCTGAAACACCAGACTTTCTTGACACTGACATTCTGGGTTCCGTTTCTTCAACAGATTTAGAAACTTCATCACCCTTTTCATCAACCACAATCTTGTCCTTGTCAACACAAATCTCAGCCCTACCGGCTTCTTCATCACTGACAGCCCTCCTAGCTTCAGCACCCAAACTCCCAACATTCTCAACTCCCATAATAATTTTATCAACAACCACAGATTTTTCAACGACTGTAGGAACCGAAGGAAAAATGGGATTTACCTCCGATTGTGGACACGCTTGAGGGGTGGAACCCGCTGTGACTGTCTGAGAAGTTTCAGCAGTTATCTCCTCGGCAGACATCTCGTGTAAAGGCGATGCCTTTTTCATCTTCATAGCCTTGGATTTTGGAATCTTTGATTTCGCTGTCATCGCTTTTGAGGTTTGCATGCTTTCCTTTCTTTTCTCCGCGGTTATAGCACCGGTTTTGGCTGACTTCCTTGTGTTTACCATCGTCGATTTCGGAGCAGTCGAGAGTGAGAGACTTCCAATCTAGGGTTTCGGAGACGAGAAGAGAAGACACGCTCAACAGTTGAGATTTGAAAATAAAATATCCTCCTGCCTTTTCATCTTCTCAATATACGCCAGTCGCTTTTCAAATAAACCGGCATAATTCTAATCTTTCGGAATAAAGTATTTGCTCATAAGAACTTTCCCATCTGTTCCAGCTCCCTTCTTAGGTGGTCAGTCCAACTGTTGTAGCTGGGGATTCGTCTTTGACTGACCACTGCTTGGAACACTCAGTTCATGAACCCACGCAGACCCAAGGAGGATCTGGGAGTTCCAAACCGAGGAATCTCATTCAATTTCTCTTTTGGTGAACTGGCGTTCATCTGTGCGAGCAGTTCGAACTCCTTCTGCAACTGTGTGATCTTCTGTTCAAACTCTCTCTGTAACTGTGACACCCTCTGATCCAGCAGTCGCCTGGTACAGTTGCCAAAATTGATTTGTGCGATCCTTCTATTGTGTAGGGTCTTTTTCACTCCCCCTCGTAGAACTCGATGTTTGGCTTGAACATAGTTGAGAGTAGACCTTAGCTTCTCATTTCCCATTCTGATGGTGTAACAGTCATTGGCCCTTCTTCTCCCTTTCATTACGGAATCACCATGCTCGTTAAGAACTAGGCATGAGTCACGAGAGAATGACACATAGTGTCCATTGTCCAACAGTTGACTGATGCTAATGAGATTCATAGTCAGACCGTCAACCAGGAGAGTGTCCTCGAGTGCAGGGAGATCCGGAACCTTCAATGTTCCACAGCCAATCACCCGACTCTTCCGACCATCCGCGAAGGTGACAAACCGCATCTGCTCAACAGGTCTAATATGAGAGAGATATTCAGAGTTACCTGTCATGTGTGCAAAGCATCCACTATCGAAGAACCAACTGGCTTGCACTGTATCTCCTGATGAGCAGCACGCTACCATGCATACTATCTGTCGTTCCTTCGGAATCCAAACTTGTTTCTGTCGAGGTTGGATCTGTTGCTGTTGGTGTCCTCGACGTTCAGCAAGAAACAGTCGACACTGCCGTCTGATGTGTCCCATCTGGTAGCAGTACCAACATGTCAGCAAGTCTTTCTTCCGATTTGAACTGAGGTAAGTAGTCCTGGACTTGTCTTGGGACAGATCCACTTTCTGTCTAGGGTGCTTTCTCACCTTCTGTTCAGGCAACTGTTCCGACACAGATTTAGCTTTAACACACACAGTGTCCTTTGAACTACTTATTCCCACGAACCCCAATCCTCTACGTCCTGACTCCATCCTTTGAGCGTTGAGGATTTCATCTAAATTTTCTGAGCCAGAGTTCAACATCCTCACTGACTGTTTGAGGTGAGTGAGCTCCTTTTCAGCAACTTCTCGGTCCATTTTTTCTGATTCTAGCTGGAGTTCCAGCTGATCTATCTTTCTGTGTTGGAACACCTCCTTGCGTTTTAGATCTGAGATAACCTTTCTTAGCCCAGTCATGCCAACAGGATGAGTTTCACGGTCTTTTTCAATGTCGACTTTCAGCGAGGGGATAGTGCTCAGGAGCTCCATCTTCTGAGCAAGCAAGCACAGTCTTTCCTGTTTCATAACAGCCAGTTGAGAGTTTAGGGAAGTTACCGTGCCTTCAAGTTCAGCAATCTGTGTGACCAGAATCTCCACTTCTTCCCAGACCTTATCCTTTTCTGTAGTGACGCTTACAACTGTGTCATTCAGCTTTTTGTTTACCTTGATCAGTAGCAGCCACTTGTCATATAGATCCTTATATGTCTCGGCCAGAGATTCATGCGTCAGTTCTTCACCGTCACTGTCTGAGAGGTCTTCAGCTGGGAGTTCCAACAGAGGTGGAACAGTTTCACTGGTGCTACCGTATTCCTCCAGAGTTGAAGCAAAGGCCACAAAGTTTGTGGTTGTCCCTCCTTTTTCTTCATCTGACTCACTATCACTGAAACTTGCGACCATTGCCTTCTTCTTCATGAGTGTGTTCGCACATTGTGAAGCAATATGACCAAACCCTCTGCATTCATGACACTGAATTTCTTCCTTTCTTCTGTCAGAGGAGTCTTGCCTTGAGTCACTGGACCTAGACCTGTCGGTTTTCCAGTTTCAGAAACCGGTCGATGAGGACTACCCCTGTTCTGGACCACGCCAATTGATTTTCCGCACCATTCTTCCAAAGTTCTGAGCCATCATGGCCAGTTGCTTAGTGGAGCAGTCAGCTTCTGATTTGTCTTCTGCCCAATCTGCTTTCAGGGCAATTCCCTTCACTTCTCCAATTTGGAAATTATGATTGATCTCGTAGGTTCTCAGGGAACCAGTCAGCTCGTCCAGTTTCAACTTGGAGATGTCATGCATTTCCTCAATGGCTGTTACCTTCATAGCAAATCTCGGAGGGAGTGATCTTAGGACTTTGCTCACCAATCTATCCTCGTCGATGGGTTTCCCAAGGGCAGACGCTTCGTTGGACAGTTCCAGAACCCTGGTGTTGTACTCAACGATGGACTCACTCTCCTTCATTTTCATCTCTTCGAACTTTGTTGTGACAGCCTGCATACGAGAGTTTCGAACCTTGTCTGTACCTTCAAAGGCTGTTTGGAGAATGTCCCATGCTTCCTTAGCAACTTCACAATTGATAATCAGCTTCATGACATTTTCATCAACTGCCGAGAAGATCGCATTCATTGCCTTTGCATTTCCCATGGATGCTTTGTTCTCCTCTTCACTCCATAAGGTTTCTGGTTTTAGAACAGGTTCTCCAGTGAGGTTGTTCATCATAGGTTCAGTCCACCCTCTCTGAACGGTCATCCAGGTTTTCTCGTCTAGGGATCTCAGAAAGGATCGCATCATAGGTTTCCAGGTGGCATAGTTTGATCCTTCTAATAGCGGAGGTCTGGTGATGCTTTGTCCTTCTTTCAGAGGCATTTTGAACAGTTCAGGATCCCACTCAGTGTGTTGAGTGTTTGCTCTGATACCAATTGAAATTATATCCCCTGTTCAAGCAAGTGTTCTAGGTTGTGTTTGGACAGACCTTGAACTCTTTCTACCACAGTTCCACAACGAGTACGAACAGAACAATAAAAACACGAGTACGCACAGATTGATAACCCAGTTCGGCTACGCCTACTCTGAAGGGTTTCCCACACCCGGAAAAGGGACAACAAATCTTTATTACGAGTATAGAGCTTTTCAGTGGACTTACACTTACACCTTGTAATTGCCTAGCCTCTACTACTCCGTCTCTCAGATTTGCAACCAAGGTTTGTCGCAACTCCCCTTGATCCCCTTCGTCCAGACCTTCTGTCCGAACGTACTCGAACCTTTCCTGAAGCTCGGTCGCTTTCACCTTAAAGCTGGTTGTTCTGTTTGTGCTCTGAACTTGATCACCTCTGGTCAATCTAACTGGCACGTATCAGACTGAGCTCACACCGATGTTTTCCAGTGGGGAAAACATAACGGCCGTCGCTTTCCAATCGATAGGATTTCTTCGTGTATTTTTGATCTTGAAAGCGATGGGAATTAGGGTTGCCTTTGCATTCGTATTTATAGCCTCGGACGAAACCCTAACTCGCACAAGATAATCCCATCAAATATTTTGGAATATTTGATGTATATCTTTCACAAATCTTTGGAAGAATATACGAAGTCGTCTTCTTTCCCAAGCAAGTCACGCCGTCTTCAATTGTGTATATTCATTCGAATATCCTGCTCGAATAAGTCGCACGCCATCTTTAACTTGACGAAATCTTCATTGCCAATATCTTCCGGAAAATATCCTTTGCGTCTTGATCACGCTGTCTAACAACATTTTGCCAAACACATGCCACACAAGGGAACATCACTTAGAATGAGACTTAAGTTTGTCTTTGTTCGTCCCAAGTTAGTCTCGTTAGTCTCATTCTAAGGTTTGTCTAATTCGTCCTTAGAAAGAGACTAACTTGGGACGAACTTAGACAAACCTTAGAATGAGACTTAAGTTTGTCTTTGTTCGTCCCAAGTTAGTCTCGTTAGTCTCATTCTAATGTTTGTCTAAGTTCGTCCTTAGAAAGAGACTAACTTGGGACGAACTTTGACAAACCTTAGAATGAGACTTAAGTTTGTCTTTGTTCGTCCCAAGTTAGTCTCGTTAGTCTTATTCTTAGGTTTTTCTAAGTTCGTCCTTAGAAAGAGACTAACTTGGGACGAACTAAGACAAACCTTAGAATGAGACTAACGTTTGTCTTTGTTCGTCCCAAGTTAGTCTCGTTAGTCTCATTCTAAGCTTTGTCGAAGTTCGTCCTTAGAAAGAGACTAACTTGGGACGAACTTAGACAAACCTTAGAATGAGACTTAAGTTTATCTTTGTTCGTCCCAAGTTAGTCTCGTTAGTCTCATTCTAAGCTTTGTCTAAGTTCGTCCTTTGAAAGAGACTAACTTGGGACGAACTTAGACAAACATTAGAATGAGACTTACGTTTGTCTTTGTTCGTCCCAAGTTAGTCTCGTTAGTCTCATTCTAAGGTTTGTCTAAGTTCGTCCTTAGAAAGAGACTAACTTGAAACGAACTTAGACAAACCTTAGAATGAGACTTAAGTTTGTCTTTATTCGTCCCAAGTTAGTCTAGTTAGTCTTATTCTTAGGTTTGTCTAAGTTTATCCTTAGAAAGAGACTAACTTGGGACGAACTAAGACAAACCTTAGAATGAGACTAACGTTTGTCTTTGTTCGTCCCAAGTTAGTCTCGTTAGTCTCATTTAAAGGTTTGTCGAAGTTTGTCATTAGAAAGAGATAACTTGGGATGAACTTAGACAAACCTTAGAATGAGACTTAAGTTTGTCTTTGTTCGTCCCAAGTTAGTCTCGTTAGTCTCATTCAGAGGTTTGTCTAAGTTCGTCCTTAGAAAGAGACTAACTTGGGACGAACTTAGATAAACCTTAGAATGAGACTTAAGTTTGTCTTTGTTCGTCCCAAGTTAGTCTCGTTAGTCTCATTCTAAGGTTTGTCTCAGTTCGTCCTTAGAAAGAGCCTAACTTGGGACGAACAAAGACAAACCTTAGAATGAGACTTAAGTTTGTCTTTGTTCGTCCCAAGTTAGTCTCGTAAGTCTCATTCTAAGGTTTGTCTAAGTTCATCCTTAGAAAGAGACTAACTTGGGACAAACTTAGACAAACCTTAGAATGAGACTTAGGTTTGTCTTTGTTCGTCCCAAGTTAGTCTCGTTAGTCTCATTCTAAGGTTTGTCAAAGTTCGTCATTAGAAAGAGATAACTTCGGACGAACTTAGACAAACCTTAGAATGAGACTTAAATTTGTCTTTGTTCGTCCCAAGTTAGTCTCGTTAGTCTCATTCTAAAGTTTGTCAAAGTTCGTCCTTAGAAAGAGACTAACTTGGGACGAACTTAGACAAACCTTAGAATGAGACTTAAGTTTGTCTTTGTTCGTCCCAAGTTAGTCTCGTTAGTCTCATTCTAAGGTTTGTCTAAGTTCGTCCTTAGAAAGAGACTAACTTGGGACGAACTTAGATAAACCTTAGAATGAGACTTAAGTTTGTCTTTGTTCGTCCCAAGTTAGTCTCGTTAGTCTCATTCTAAGGTTTGTCTAAGTTCGTCCTTAGAATTAGACTAACGTTTGTCTTTGTTCGTCCCAAGTTAGTCTCGTTAGTCTCATTCTAAGGTTTGTCTAAGTTCGTCCTTATAAAGAGATTAACTTGGGACGAACTTAGACAAACCTTAGAATGAGACTTATGTTTGTCTTTGTTCGTCCCAAGTTAGTCTCGTTAGTCTCATTCTAAGGTTTGTCGAAGTTCGTCCTTAGAAAGAGACTAACTTGGGACGAACTTAGACAAACCTTAGAATGAGACTTAAGTTTGTCTTTGTTCGTCCCAAGTTAGTCTCGTTAGTCTTATTCTAAGGTTTTTCTAAGTTTGTCCTTAGAAAGAGACTAACTTGGGATGAACTAAGACAAACCTTAGAATGAGACTTAAGTTTGTCTTTGTTCGTCCCAAGTTAGTCTCGTTAGTATCATTCTAAGATTTGTCTAAGTTCGTCCTTAGAAAGAGACTAACTTGGGACGAACTTAGACAAACCTTAGAATGAGACTTAGGTTTGTCTTTGTTCGTCCCAAGTTAGTCTCGTTAGTCTCATTCTAAGGTTTGTCGAAGTTCGTCCTTAGAAAGAGACTAACTTGGGACGAACTTAGACAAACCTTAGAATGAGACTTAAGTTTGTCTTTGTTCGTCCCAAGTTAGTCTCGTTAGTCTTATTCTAAGGTTTTTCTAAGTTTGTCCTTAGAAAGAGACTAACTTGGGATGAACTAAGACAAACCTTAGAATGAGACTTAAGTTTGTCTTTGTTCGTCCCAAGTTAGTCTCGTTAGTCTCATTCTAAGGTTTGTCTCAGTTCGTCCTTAGAAAGAGACTAACTTGGGACGAACAAAGACAAACCTTAGAATGAGACTTAAGTTTGTCTTTGTTCGTCCCAAGTTAGTCTCGTAAGTCTCATTCTAAGGTTTGTCTAAGTTCATCCTTAGAAAGAGACTAACTTGGGACAAACTTAGACAAACCTTAGAATGAGACTTAGGTTTGTCTTTGTTCGTCCCAAGTTAGTCTCGTTAGTCTCATTCTAAGGTTTGTCAAAGTTCGTCATTAGAAAGAGATAACTTCGGACGAACTTAGACAAACCTTAGAATGAGACTTAAATTTGTCTTTGTTCGTCCCAAGTTAGTCTCGTTAGTCTCATTCTAAAGTTTGTCAAAGTTCGTCCTTAGAAAGAGACTAACTTGGGACGAACTTAGACAAACCTTAGAATGAGACTTAAGTTTGTCTTTGTTCGTCCCAAGTTAGTCTCGTTAGTCTCATTCTAAGGTTTGTCTAAGTTCGTCCTTAGAAAGAGACTAACTTGGGACGAACTTAGATAAACCTTAGAATGAGACTTAAGTTTGTCTTTGTTCGTCCCAAGTTAGTCTCGTTAGTCTCATTCTAAGGTTTGTCGAAGTTTGTCCTTAGAAAGAGACTAACTTGGGACGAACTTAGACAAACCTTAGAATGAGACTTAAGTTTGTCTTTGTTCGTCCCAAGTTAGTCTCGTTAGTCTTATTCTAAGGTTTTTCTAAGTTTGTCCTTAGAAAGAGACTAACTTGGGATGAACTAAGACAAACCTTAGAATGAGACTTAAGTTTGTCTTTGTTCGTCCCAAGTTAGTCTCGTTAGTATCATTCTAAGATTTGTCTAAGTTCGTCCTTAGAAAGAGACTAACTTGGGACGAACTTAGACAAACCTTAGAATGAGACTTAGGTTTGTCTTTGTTCGTCCCAAGTTAGTCTCGTTAGTCTCATTCTAAGGTTTGTCGAAGTTCGTCCTTAGAAAGAGACTAACTTGGGACGAACTTAGACAAACCTTAGAATGAGACTTAAGTTTGTCTTTGTTCGTCCCAAGTTAGTCTCGTTAGTCTCATTCTAAGGTTTGTCGAAGTTCCTCCTTAGAAAGAGACTAACTTGGGACGAACTTAGACAAACCTTAGAATGAGACTTAAGTTTGTCTTTGTTCATCCCAAGTTAGTCTCGTTAGTCTCATTTAAAGGTTTGTCTAAGTTCGTCCTTAGAAAGAGACTAACTTGGGACGAACTTAGACAAATCTTAGAATGAGACTTAAGATTGTCTTTGTTCGTCCCAAGTTAATCTCGTTAGTCTTATTCGAAGGTTTGTCTAAGTTCGTCCTTAGAAAGAGACTAACTTGGGACGACCTTAGACAAACCTTAGAATGAGACTTAAGTTTGTCTTTGTTCGTCCCAAGTTAGTCTCGTTAGTCTTATTCTAAGGTTTGTCTAAGTTCGTCCTTAGAAAGAGACTAACTTGGGACGAACTAAGACAAACCTTAGAATGAGACTAACGTTTGTCTTTGTTCGTCCCAAGTTAGTTTCGTTAGTCTCATTCTAAGGTTTGTCTAAGTTCGTCCTTAGAAAGAGACTAACTTGGGATGAACTTAGACAAGGTTTGTCTAAGTTCGTCCTTAGAAAGAGACTAACTTGGGACGAACTTAGACAAACCTTAGAATGAGACTTAAGTTAGTCTCGTTAGTCTCATTCTAAGCTTTGTCTAAGTTCGTCCTTTGAAAGGGACTAACTTGGGACGAACTTAGACAAACATTACAATGAGACTTACGTTTGTCTTTGTTCGTCCCAAGTTAGTCTCGTTAGTCTCATTCTAAGGTTTGTCTCAGTTCGTCCTTATAAAGAGACTAACTTGGGACGAACTTAGACAAACATTAGAATGAGACTTACGTTTGTCTTTGTTCGTCCCAAGTTAGTCTCGTTAGTCTCATTCTAAGGTTTGTCTAAGTTCGCCTTTAGAAAGAGACTAACTTGAAACGAACTTAGACAAACCTTAGAATGAGACTTAAGTTTGTCTTTATTCGTCCCAAGTTAGTCTGGTTAGTCTTATTCTTAGGTTTGTCTAAGTTTATCCTTAGAAAGAGACTAACTTGGGACGAACTAAGACAAACCTTAGAATGAGACTAACGTTTGTCTTTGTTCGTCCCAAGTTAGTCTCGTTAGTCTCATTTAAAGGTTTGTCGAAGTTTGTCATTAGAAAGAGATAACTTGGGATGAACTTAGACAAACCTTAGAATGAGACTTAAGTTTGTCTTTGTTCGTCCCAAGTTAGTCTCGTTAGTCTCATTCAGAGGTTTGTCTAAGTTCGTCCTTAGAAAGAGACTAACTTGGGACGAACTTAGACAAACCTTAGAATGAGACTTAAGTTAGTCTTTGTTCGTCCCAAGTTAGTCTCGTTAGTCTCATTCTAAGGTTTGTCTAAGTTCGTCCTTAGAAAGAGACTAACTTGGGACGAACTAAGACAAACCTTAGAATGAGACTAACGTTTGTCTTTGTTCGTCCCAAGTTAGTTTCGTTAGTCTCATTCTATGGTTTGTCTAAGTTCGTCCTTAGAAAGAGACTAACTTGGGACGAACTTAGACAAACCTTAGAATGAGACTTAAGATTGTCTTTGTTCGTCCCAAGTTAGTCTCGTTAGTCTTATTCTAAGGTTTGTCTAAGTTCATCCTTAGAAAGAGACTAACTTGGGACGAACTTAGACAAACCTTAGAATGAGACTTAAGTTTGTCTTTGTTCGTCCCAAGTTAGTCTCGTTAGTCTTATTCTAAGGTTTGTCTAAGTTCGTCCTTAGAAAGAGACTAACTTGGGACGAACTAAGACAAACCTTAGAATGAGACTAACGTTTGTCTTTGTTCGTCCCAAGTTAGTTTCGTTAGTCTCATTCTATGGTTTGTCTAAGTTCGTCCTTAGAAAGAGACTAACTTGGGACGAACTTAGACAAACCTTAGAATGAGACTTAAGTTTGTCTTTGTTCGTCCCAAGTTAGTCTCGTTAGTCTTATTCTAAGGTTTGTCTAAGTTCGTCCTTAGAAAGAGACTAACTTGAAACGAACTTAGATAAACCTTAGAATGAGACTTAAGTTTGTCTTTATTCGTCCCAAGTTAGTCTCGTTAGTCTCATTCTAAGGTTTGTCTAAGTTCTTCCTTAGAAAGAGACTAACTTGGGACGAACTAAGACAAACCTTAGAATGAGACTAACGTTTCTCTTTGTTCGTCCCAAGTTAGTTTCGTTATTCTCATTCTATGGTTTGTCTAAGTTCGTCCTTAGAAAGAGACTAACTTAGGACGAACTTAAACAAACCTTAGAATGAGACTTAAGATTGTCTTTGTTCATCCCAAGTTAGTCTCGTTAGTCTTATTCTAAGGTTTGTCTAAGTTCATCCTTAGAAAGAGACTAACTTGGGACGAACTTAGACAAACCTTAGAATGAGGCTTAAGTTTGTCTTTGTTCGTCCCAAGTTAGTCTCGTTAGTCTTATTCTATGGTTTGTCTAAGTTCGTCCTTAGAAAGAGACTAGCTTGAAACGAACTTAGACAAACCTTAGAATGAGACTAACGTTTGTCTTTGTTCGTCCCAAGTTAGTTTCGTTAGTCTCATTTAAAGGTTTGTCGAAGTTCGTCATTAGAAAGAGATAACTTGGGATGAACTTAGACAAACCTTAGAATGAGACTTAAGTTTGTCTTTGTTCGTCCCAAGTTAGTCTCGTTAGTCTCATTTAAAGGTTTGTCGAAGTTCGTCATTAGAAAGAGATAACTTGGGATGAACTTAGACAAACCTTAGAATGAGACTTAAGTTTGTCTTTGTTCGTCCCAAGTTAGTCTCATTAGTCTCATTCAGAGGTTTGTCTAAGTTCGTCCTTAGAAAGAGACTAACTTGGGACGAACTTAGATAAACCTTAGAATGAGACTTAAGTTTGTCTTTGTTCGTCCCAAGTTAGTCTCGTTAGTCTTATTCTAAGGTTTGTCTAAGTTCGTCCTTAGAAAGAGACTAACTTGAAACGAACTTAGACAAACCTTAGAATGAGACTTAAGTTTGTCTTTATTCGTCCCAAGTTAGTCTCGTTAGTCTCATTCTAAGGTTTGTCTAAGTTCGTCCTTAGAAAGAGACTAACTTGGGACGAACTAAGACAAACCTTAGAATGAGACTAACGTTTCTCTTTGTTCGTCCCAAGTTAGTTTCGTTAGTCTCATTCTATGGTTTGTCTAAGTTCGTCCTTAGAAAGAGACTAACTTAGGACGAACTTAGACAAACCTTAGAATGAGACTTAAGATTGTCTTTGTTCGTCCCAAGTTAGTCTCGTTAGTCTTATTCTAAGGTTTGTCTAAGTTCATCCTTAGAAAGAAACTAACTTGGGACGAACTTAGACAAACCTTAGAATGAGACTTAAATTTGTCTTTGTTCGTCCCAAGTTAGTCTCGTTAGTCTTATTCTAAGGTTTGTCTAAGTTCGTCCTTAGAAAGAGACTAGCTTGAAACGAACTTAGACAAACCTTAGAATGAGACTAACGTTTGTCTTTGTTCGTCCCAAGTTAGTTTCGTTAGTCTCATTTAAAGGGTTTGTCGAAGTTCGTCATTAGAAAGAGATAACTTGGGATGAACTTAGACAAACCTTAGAATGAGACTTAAGTTTGTCTTTGTTCGTCCCAAGTTAGTCTCTTTAGTCTCATTTAAATGTTTGTCGAAGTTCGTCATTAGAAAGAGATAACTTGGGATGAACTTAGAGAAACCTTAGAATGAGACTTAAGTTTGTCTTTGTTCGTCCCAAGTTAGTCTCGTTAGTCTCATTCAGAGGTTTGTCTAAGTTCGTCCTTAGAAAGAGACTAACTTGGGACGAACTTAGATAAACCTTAGAATGAGACTTAAGTTTGTCTTTGTTCGTCCCAAGTTAGTCTCGTTAGTCTCATTCTAAGGTTTGTCTCAGTTCGTCCTTAGAAAGAGACTAACTTGGGACGAACAAAGACAAACCTTAGAATGAGACTTAAGTTTGTCTTTGTTCGTCCCAAGTTAGTCTCGTTAGTCTCATTCTAAGGTTTGTCTAAGTTCGTCCTTAGAAAGAGACTAACTTGGGACGAACTTAGACAAACCTTAGAATGAGACTTAGGTTTGTCTTTGTTCGTCCCAAGTTAGTCTCGTTAGTCTCATTCTAAGGTTTGTCAAAGTTCGTCATTAGAAAGAGATAACTTGGGACGAACTTAGACAAACATTAGAATGAGACTTAAATTTGTCTTTGTTCGTCCCAAGTTAGTCTCGTTAGTCTCATTCTAAAGTTTGTCGAAGTTCGTCCTTAGAAAGAGACTAACTTGGGACGAACTTCGACAAACCTTAGAATGAGACTTAAGTTTGTCTTTGTTCGTCCCAAGTTAGTCTCGTTAGTCTCATTCTAAGGTTTGTCTAAGTTGGTCCTTAGAAAGAGACTAACTTGGGACGAACTTAGATAAACCTTAGAATGAGACTTAAGTTTGTCTTTGTTCGTCCCAAGTTAGTCTCGTTAGTCTCATTCTAAGGTTTGTCGAAGTTCGTCCTTAGAAAGAGACTAACTTGGGACGAACTTAGACAAACCTTAGAATGAGACTTAAGTTTGTCTTTGTTCGTCCCAAGTTAGTCTCGTTAGTCGTATTCTAAGGTTTTTCTAAGTTCGTCCTTAGAAAGAGACTAACTTGGGATGAACTAAGACAAACCTTAGAATGAGACTTAAGTTTGTCTTTGTTCGTCCCAAGTTAGTCTCGTTAGTATCATTCTAAGATTTGTCTAAGTTCGTCCTTAGAAAGAGACTAACTTGGGACGAACTTAGACAAACCTTAGAATGAGACTTAGGTTTGTCTTTGTTCGTCCCAAGTTAGTCTCGTTAGTCTCATTCTAAGGTTTGTCGAAGTTCGTCCTTAGAAAGAGACTAACTTGGGACGAACAAAGATAAACCTTAGAATGAGACTTAAGTTTGTCTTTGTTCGTCCCAAGTTAGTCTCGTTAGTCTCATTCTAAGGTTTGTCGAAGTTCGTCCTTAGAAAGAGACTAACTTGGGACGAACTTAGACAAACCTTAGAATGAGACTTAAGATTGTCTTTGTTCGTCCCAAGTTAGTCTCGTTAGTCTTATTCTAAGGTTTGTCTAAGTTCGTCCTTAGAAAGAGACTAACTTGGGACGAACTTAGACAAACCTTAGAATGAGACTTAAGTTTGTCTTTGTTCATCCCAAGTTAGTCTCGTTAGTCTTATTCTAAGGTTTGTCTAAGTTCGTCCTTAGAAAGAGACTAACTTGGGACGAAATAAGACAAACCTTAGAATGAGACTAACGTTTGTCTTTGTTCGTCCCAAGTTAGTTTCGTTAGTCTCATTCTAAGGTTTGTCTAAGTTCGTCCTTAGAAAGAGACTAACTTGGGACGAACTTAGACTAGGTTTGTCTAAGTTCGTCCTTAGAAAGAGACTAACTTGGGACGAACTTAGACAAACCTTAGAATGAGACTTAAGTTAGTCTCGTTAGTCTCATTCTAAGCTTTGTCTAAGTTCGTCCTTTGAAAGAGACTAACTTGGGACGAACTTAGACAAACATTAGAATGAGACTTACGTTTGTCTTTGTTCGTCCCAAGTTAGTCTCGTTAGTCTCATTCTAAGGTTTGTCTAAGTTCGTCCTTAGAAAGTGACTAACTTGAACCGAACTTAGACAAACCTTAGAATGAGACTTAAGTTTGTCTTTGTTCGTCCCAAGTTAGTCTCGTTAGTCTTATTCTTAGGTTTGTCTAAGTTTATCCTTAGAAAGAGACTCACTTGGGACGAACTAAGATAAACCTTAGAATGAAACTTAAGTTTGTCATTGTTCGTCCCAAGTTAGTCTCGTTAGTCTCATTCTAAGGTTTGTCGAAGTTCGTCCTTAGAAAGAGACTAACTTGCGACGAACTTAGACAAACCTTAGAATGAGACTTAAGTTTGTCTTTGTTCGTCCCAAGTTAGTCTCGTTAGTCTTATTCTAAGGTTTTTCTAAGTTCGTCCTTAGAAAGAGACTAACTTGGGACGAACTTAGACAAACCTTAGAATAAGACTTAAGTTTGTCTTTGTTCGTCCCAAGTTAGTCTCGTTAGTCTCATTCTAAGGTTTGTCTAAGTTCGTCCTTAGACAGAGACTAACTTGGGACGAACTTAGACAAACCTTAGAATGAGACTTAAGTTTGTCTTTGTTCGTCCCAAGTTAGTCTCGTTAGTCTTATTCTAAGGTTTGTCTAAGTTCGTCCTTAGAAAGAGACTAACTTGGGACGAACTAAGACAAACCTTAGAATGAGACTAACGTTTGTCTTTGTTTGTCCCATGTTAGTCTCGTTAGTCTTATTCTAAGGTTTGTCTAAGTTCATCCTTAGAAAGAGACTAACTTGGGACGAACTTAGATAAACCTTAGAATGAGACTTAAGTTTGTCTTTGTTCGTCCCAAGTTAGTCTCGTTAGTCTCATTCTAAGGTTTGTCGAAGTTCGTCATTAGAAAGAGATAACTTGGGACGAACTTAGACAAACCTTAGAATGAGACTTAAGTTTGTCTTTGTTCGTCCCAAGTTAGTCTCGTTAGTCTCATTCTAAGCTTTGTCTAAGTTCGTCCTTTGAAAGAGACTAACTTGGGACGAACTTAGACAAACATTAGAATGAGACTTACGTTTGTCTTTGTTCGTCCCAAGTTAGTCTCGTTAGTCTCATTCTAAGGTTTGTCTAAGTTCGTCCTTAGAAAGTGACTAACTTGAACCGAACTTAGACAAACCTTAGAATGAGACTTAAGTTTGTCTTTGTTCGTCCCAAGTTAGTCTCGTTAGTCTTATTCTTAGGTTTGTCTAAGTTTATCCTTAGAAAGAGACTCACTTGGGACGAACTAAGATAAACCTTAGAATGAAACTTAAGTTTGTCATTGTTCGTCCCAAGTTAGTCTCGTTAGTCTCATTCTAAGGTTTGTCGAAGTTCGTCCTTAGAAAGAGACTAACTTGCGACGAACTTAGACAAACCTTAGAATGAGACTTAAGTTTGTCTTTGTTCGTCCCAAGTTAGTCTCGTTAGTCTTATTCTAAGGTTTTTCTAAGTTCGTCCTTAGAAAGAGACTAACTTGGGACGAACTTAGACAAACCTTAGAATAAGACTTAAGTTTGTCTTTGTTCGTCCCAAGTTAGTCTCGTTTGTCTCATTCTAAGGTTTGTCTAAGTTCGTCCTTAGACAGAGACTAACTTGGGACGAACTTAGACAAACCTTAGAATGAGACTTAAGTTTGTCTTTGTTCGTCCCAAGTTAGTCTCGTTAGTCTTATTCTAAGGTTTGTCTAAGTTCGTCCTTAGAAAGAGACTAACTTGGGACGAACTAAGACAAACCTTAGAATGAGACTAACGTTTGTCTTTGTTTGTCCCATGTTAGTCTCGTTAGTCTTATTCTAAGGTTTGTCTAAGTTCATCCTTAGAAAGAGACTAACTTGGGACGAACTTAGATAAACCTTAGAATGAGACTTAAGTTTGTCTTTGTTCGTCCCAAGTTAGTCTCGTTAGTCTCATTCTAAGGTTTGTCGAAGTTCGTCATTAGAAAGAGATAACTTGGGACGAACTTAGACAAACCTTAGAATGAGACTTAAGTTTGTCTTTGTTCGTCCCAAGTTAGTCTCGTTAGTCTCATTCTAAGGTTTGTCTAAGTTCTTCCTTAGAAAGAGACTGACTTGGGATGAACTTAGACAAACCTTAGAATGAGACTTAAGTTTGTCTTTGTTCGTCCCAAGTTAGTCTCGTTAGTCTCATTCTAAGGTTTGTCTAAGTTCGTCCTTAGGAAGAGACTAACTTGGGACGAACAAAGACAAACCTTAGAATGAGACTTAAGTTTGTCTTTGTTCGTCCCAAGTTAGTCTCGTTAGTCTCATTCTAAGGTTTGTCTAAGTTCGTGCTTAGAAAGAGACTAACTTGGGAAGAACTTAGACAAACCTTAGAATGAGACTTAAGTTTGTCTTTGTTCGTCCCAAGTTAGTCTCGTTAGTCTCATTCAAATGTTTGTCTAAGTTCGTCCTTAGAAAGAGACTAACTTGGGACGATTTTAGAAAAACCTTAGAATGAGACTTAAGTTTTACTTTGTTCGTCCCAAGTTAGTCTCGTTAGTCTCATTCTAAGGTTTGTCGAAGTTCGTCCTTAGAAAGAGACTAACATGGAACGAACATAGACAAACCTTAGAATGAGACTTAAGTTTGTCTTTGTTCGTCCCAAGTTAGTCTCGTTAGTCTTATTCTAAGGTTTGTCTAAGTTCGTCCTTAGAAAGAGACTAACTTGGGACGAAATAAGACAAACCTTAGAATGAGACTAACGTTTGTCTTTGTTCGTCCCAAGTTAGTTTCGTTAGTCTCATTCTAAGGTTTGTCTAAGTTCGTCCTTAGAAAGAGACTAACTTGGGACGAACTTAGACTAGGTTTGTCTAAGTTCGTCCTTAGAAAGAGACTAACTTGGGACGAACTTAGACAAACCTTAGAATGAGACTTAAGTTAGTCTCGTTAGTCTCATTCTAAGCTTTGTCTAAGTTCGTCCTTTGAAAGAGACTAACTTGGGACGAACTTAGACAAACATTAGAATGAGACTTACGTTTGTCTTTGTTCGTCCCAAGTTAGTCTCGTTAGTCTCATTCTAAGGTTTGTCTAAGTTCGTCCTTAGAAAGTGACTAACTTGAACCGAACTTAGACAAACCTTAGAATGAGACTTAAGTTTGTCTTTGTTCGTCCCAAGTTAGTCTCGTTAGTCTTATTCTTAGGTTTGTCTAAGTTTATCCTTAGAAAGAGACTCACTTGGGACGAACTAAGATAAACCTTAGAATGAAACTTAAGTTTGTCATTGTTCGTCCCAAGTTAGTCTCGTTAGTCTCATTCTAAGGTTTGTCGAAGTTCGTCCTTAGAAAGAGACTAACTTGCGACGAACTTAGACAAACCTTAGAATGAGACTTAAGTTTGTCTTTGTTCGTCCCAAGTTAGTCTCGTTAGTCTTATTCTAAGGTTTTTCTAAGTTCGTCCTTAGAAAGAGACTAACTTGGGACGAACTTAGACAAACCTTAGAATAAGACTTAAGTTTGTCTTTGTTCGTCCCAAGTTAGTCTCGTTAGTCTCATTCTAAGGTTTGTCTAAGTTCGTCCTTAGACAGAGACTAACTTGGGACGAACTTAGACAAACCTTAGAATGAGACTTAAGTTTGTCTTTGTTCGTCCCAAGTTAGTCTCGTTAGTCTTATTCTAAGGTTTGTCTAAGTTCGTCCTTAGAAAGAGACTAACTTGGGACGAACTAAGACAAACCTTAGAATGAGACTAACGTTTGTCTTTGTTTGTCCCATGTTAGTCTCGTTAGTCTTATTCTAAGGTTTGTCTAAGTTCATCCTTAGAAAGAGACTAACTTGGGACGAACTTAGATAAACCTTAGAATGAGACTTAAGTTTGTCTTTGTTCGTCCCAAGTTAGTCTCGTTAGTCTCATTCTAAGGTTTGTCGAAGTTCGTCATTAGAAAGAGATAACTTGGGACGAACTTAGACAAACCTTAGAATGAGACTTAAGTTTGTCTTTGTTCGTCCCAAGTTAGTCTCGTTAGTCTCATTCTAAGCTTTGTCTAAGTTCGTCCTTTGAAAGAGACTAACTTGGGACGAACTTAGACAAACATTAGAATGAGACTTACGTTTGTCTTTGTTCGTCCCAAGTTAGTCTCGTTAGTCTCATTCTAAGGTTTGTCTAAGTTCGTCCTTAGAAAGTGACTAACTTGAACCGAACTTAGACAAACCTTAGAATGAGACTTAAGTTTGTCTTTGTTCGTCCCAAGTTAGTCTCGTTAGTCTTATTCTTAGGTTTGTCTAAGTTTATCCTTAGAAAGAGACTCACTTGGGACGAACTAAGATAAACCTTAGAATGAAACTTAAGTTTGTCATTGTTCGTCCCAAGTTAGTCTCGTTAGTCTCATTCTAAGGTTTGTCGAAGTTCGTCCTTAGAAAGAGACTAACTTGCGACGAACTTAGACAAACCTTAGAATGAGACTTAAGTTTGTCTTTGTTCGTCCCAAGTTAGTCTCGTTAGTCTTATTCTAAGGTTTTTCTAAGTTCGTCCTTAGAAAGAGACTAACTTGGGACGAACTTAGACAAACCTTAGAATAAGACTTAAGTTTGTCTTTGTTCGTCCCAAGTTAGTCTCGTTTGTCTCATTCTAAGGTTTGTCTAAGTTCGTCCTTAGACAGAGACTAACTTGGGACGAACTTAGACAAACCTTAGAATGAGACTTAAGTTTGTCTTTGTTCGTCCCAAGTTAGTCTCGTTAGTCTTATTCTAAGGTTTGTCTAAGTTCGTCCTTAGAAAGAGACTAACTTGGGACGAACTAAGACAAACCTTAGAATGAGACTAACGTTTGTCTTTGTTTGTCCCATGTTAGTCTCGTTAGTCTTATTCTAAGGTTTGTCTAAGTTCATCCTTAGAAAGAGACTAACTTGGGACGAACTTAGATAAACCTTAGAATGAGACTTAAGTTTGTCTTTGTTCGTCCCAAGTTAGTCTCGTTAGTCTCATTCTAAGGTTTGTCGAAGTTCGTCATTAGAAAGAGATAACTTGGGACGAACTTAGACAAACCTTAGAATGAGACTTAAGTTTGTCTTTGTTCGTCCCAAGTTAGTCTCGTTAGTCTCATTCTAAGGTTTGTCTAAGTTCTTCCTTAGAAAGAGACTGACTTGGGATGAACTTAGACAAACCTTAGAATGAGACTTAAGTTTGTCTTTGTTCGTCCCAAGTTAGTCTCGTTAGTCTCATTCTAAGGTTTGTCTAAGTTCGTCCTTAGGAAGAGACTAACTTGGGACGAACAAAGACAAACCTTAGAATGAGACTTAAGTTTGTCTTTGTTCGTCCCAAGTTAGTCTCGTTAGTCTCATTCTAAGGTTTGTCTAAGTTCGTGCTTAGAAAGAGACTAACTTGGGAAGAACTTAGACAAACCTTAGAATGAGACTTAAGTTTGTCTTTGTTCGTCCCAAGTTAGTCTCGTTAGTCTCATTCAAATGTTTGTCTAAGTTCGTCCTTAGAAAGAGACTAACTTGGGACGATTTTAGAAAAACCTTAGAATGAGACTTAAGTTTTACTTTGTTCGTCCCAAGTTAGTCTCGTTAGTCTCATTCTAAGGTTTGTCGAAGTTCGTCCTTAGAAAGAGACTAACATGGAACGAACATAGACAAACCTTAGAATGAGACTTAAGTTTGTCTTTGTTCGTCCCAAGTTAGTCTCGTTAGTCTTATTCTAAGGTTTGTCTAAGTTCGTCCTTAGAAAGAGACTAACTTGGGACGAACTTAGACAAACCTTAGAATGATACTTAAGTTTGTCTTTGTTCGTCCCAAGTTAGTCTCGTTAGTCTTATTCTAAGGTTTTTCTAAGTTCGTCCTTAGAAAGAGACTAACTTGGGACAAACTAAGACAAACCTTAGAATGAGACTTAAGTTTGTCTTTGTTCGTCCCAAGTTAGTCTCGTTAGTCTCATTCTAATGTTTGTCTAAGTTCGTCCTTAGAAAGAGACTAACTTGGGACGAACTTAGACAAACCTTAGAATGAGACTAAAGTTTGTCTTTGTTCGTCCCAAGTTAGTCTCGTTTGTCTCATTCTAAGGTTTTTCGAAATTCGTCCTTAGAATAAGACTAACTTGGGACGAACTTAGACAAACCATAGAATGAGACTTAAGTTTGTCTTTGTTCGTCCCAAGTTAGTCTCGTTAGTCTTATTCTAAGGTTTGTCTAAGTTCGTCCTTAGAAAGAGACTAATTTGGGATGAACTAAGACAAACCTTAGAATGAGACTAACGTTGTCTTTGTTAGTCCCAAGTTAGTCTCGTTAGTCTCATTCTAAGGTTTGTCTCAGTTCGTCCTTAGAAAGAGACTAACTTGGGACGAACAAAGACAAACCTTAGAATGAGACTTAAGTTTGTCTTTGTTCGTCCCAAGTTACTCTCTTTAGTCTCATTCTAAGGTTTGTCTAAGTTCGTCCTTAGAAAGAGACTAACTTGGGACGAACTTAGACAAACCTTAGAATGAGACTTAAGTTTGTCTTTGTTCATCCCAAGTTAATCTCGTTAGTCTTATTCTAAGGTTTTTCTAAGTTCGTCCTTAGAAAGAGACTAACTTGGGACGAACTAAGACAAACCTTAGAATGAGACTAACGTTTGTCTTTGTTTGTCCCAAGTTAGTCTCGTTAGTCTTATTCTAAGGTTTGTCTAAGTTCATCCTTAGAAAGAGACTAACTTGGGACGAACTAAGACAAACCTTAAAATGAGACTAACGTTTGTCTTTGTTCGTCCCAAGTTAGTCTTGTTAGTCTCATTTTAAGGTTTGTCTAAGTTCCTCATTAGAAAGAGATAACTTGGGACGAACTTAGACAAACCTTAGAATAAGACTTAAGTTTGTCTTTGTTCGTCCCAAGTTAGTCTCGTTAGTCTCATTCTAAGGTTTGTCTAAGTTCGTCCTTAGAAAGAGACTAACTTAGGACGAACTTAGACAAACCTTAGAATGAGACTTAAGTTTGTCTTTGTTCGTCCCAAGTTAGTCTCGTTGGTCTCATTCTAAGGTTTGTCTAAGTTCGTCCTTAGGAAGAGACTAACTTGGGCGAACAAAGACAAACCTTAGAATGAGACTTAAGTTTGTCTTTGTTCGTCCCAAGTTGGTCTCGTTAGTCTCATTCTAATGTTTGTCTAAGTTCGTCCTTAGAAAGAGACTAACTTGGGACGAACTTAGACAAACCTTAGAATGAGACTTAGGTTTATCTTTGTTCGTCCCAAGTTAGTCTCGTTAGTCTCATTCTAATGTTTGTCTAAGTTCGTCCTTAGAAAGAGACTAACTTGGGAAGAACTTAGACAAACCTTAGAATGAGACTTAAGTTTGTCTTTGTTCGTCCCAAGTTAGTCTCGTTAGTCTCATTCAAATGTTTGTCTAAGTTCGTCCTTAGAAAGAGACTAACTTGGGACGAACTTAGACAAACCTTAGAATGAGACTTAAGTTTTACTTTGTTCGTCCCAAGTTAGTCTCATTCTAAGGTTTGTCTAAGTTCATCCTTAGAAAGAGACTAACTTGGGACGAACTTAGACAACCCTTAGAATGAGACTTAAGTTTGTCTTTGTTCATCCCAAGTTAGTCTCGTTAGTCTTATTCTTAGGTTTGTCTAAGTTTATCCTTAGAAAGAGACTAACTTGGGACGAACTAAGACAAACCTTAGAATGAGACTAACGTTTGCCTTTGTTCGTTCCAAGTTAGTCTCGTTAGACTCATTTAAAGGTTTGTCTAAGTTCGTCCTTAGAACGAGATAACTTGGGACGAACTTAGACAAACCTTAGAATGAGACTTAAGTTTGTCTTTGTTCATCCCAAGTTAGTCTCGTTAGTCTCATTCTGAGGTTTGTCTAAGTTCGTCCATAGAAAGAGACTAACTTGGGACGAACTTAGATAAACCTTAGAATGAGACTTAAGTTTGTCTTCGCTCGTCCCAAGTTAGTCTCGTTAGTCTCATTCTAAGGTTTGTCTCAGTTCGTCCTTAGAAACAGACTAACTTGGGACGAACAAAGACAAACCTTAGAATGAGACTTCAGTTTGTCTTTGTTTGTCCCAAGTTAGTCTCGTTAGTCTCATTCTAAGGTTTGTCTAAGTTCGTCCTTAGAAAGAGACTAACTTGGGACGAACTTAGACAAACCTTAGAATGAGACTTAGGTTTGTCTTTGTTCGTCCCAAGTTAGTCTCGTTAGTCTCATTCTAAGGTTTGTCAAAGTTCGTCCTTAGAAAGAGACTAACTTGGGACGAACTTAGACAAACCTTAGAATGAGACTTAAGTTTGTCTTTGTTCGTCCCAAGTTAGTCTCGTTAGTCTCATTCTAAGGTTTGTCGAAGTTCGTTCTTAGAAAGAGACTAACTTGATACGAACTTAGACAAACCTTAGAATGAGACTTAAGTTTGTCTTTGTTTGTCCCAAGTTTGTCTCGTTAGTCTTATTCTTAGGTTTTTCTAAGTTCGTCCTTAGAAAGAGACTAACTTGGGACGAACTAAGACAAACCTTAGAATGAGACTAACGTTTGTCTTTGTTCGTCCCAAGTTAGTTTTGTTAGTCTCATTCTAAGGTTTGTCAAAGTTCGTCCTTAGAAAGAGACTAACTTGGGACGAACTTAGACAAACCTTAGAATGAGACTTAAGATTGTCTTTGTTCGTCCCAAGTTAGTCTCGTTAGTCTTATTCTAAGGTTTGTCTAAGTTCGTCCTTAGAAAGAGACTAACTTGGGACGAACTTAGACAAACCTTAGAATGAGACTTAAGTTTGTTTTTGTTCGTCCCAAGTTAGTCTCGTTAGTCTTATTCTAAGGTTTGTCTAAGTTCGTCCTTAGAAAGAGACTAACTTGGGACGAACTAAGACAAACCTTAGAATGAGACTAATGTTTGTCTTTGTTCGTCCCAAGTTAGTCTCGTTCGTCTTATTCTAAGGTTTGTCTAAGTTCATCCTTAGAAAGAGACTAACTTGGGACGAACTAAGACAAACCTTAGAATGAGACTAACGTTTGTCTTTGTTCGTCCCAAGTTAGTCTCGTTAGTCTCATTCTGAGGTTTGTCTAAGTTCGTCCTTAGAAAGAGACTAACTTGGGACGAACTTAGACAAACCTTAGAATGAGACTTAAGTTTGTCTTTGTTCGTCCCAAGTTAGTCTTGTTAGTCTCATTCAAAGGTTTGTCTAAGTTCGTCCTTAGAAAGAGACTAACTTGGGACGAACAAAGACAAACCTTAGAATGCAACTTAAGTTTGTCTTTGTTCGTCCCAAGTTAGTCTCGTTAGTCTCATTCTAAGGTTTGTCTAAGTTCATCCATAGAAAGAGACTAACTTGGGACGAACTTAGACAAACCTTAGAATGAGACTTAAGTTTTTCTTTGTTCGTCCCAAGTTAGTCTCGTTAGTCTCATTCTAAGGTTTGTCTAAGTTCGTCCTTAGAAAGAGACTAACTTGGGACGACCTTAGACAAACCTTAGAATGAGACTTAGGTTTGTCTTTGTTCGTCCCAAGTTAGTCTCGTTAGTCTCATTCTAAGGTTTGTCAAAGTTCGTCCTTAGAGAGAGACTAACTTGGGACGAACTTAGACAAACCTTAGAATGAGACTTAAGTTTGTCTTTGTTCGTCCCAAGTTAGTCTCGTTAGTCTCATTCTAAGGTTTGTCGAAGTTCGTTCTTAGAAAGAGACTAACTTGGGACGAACTAAGACAAACCTTAGAATGAGACTTAAGTTTCTCTTTGTTCGTCCCAAGTTAGTCTTGTTAGTCTCATTCAAAGGTTTGTCTAAGTTCGTCCTTAGAAAGAGACTAACTTGGGACGAACAAAGACAAACCTTAGAATGCAACTTAAGTTTGTCTTTTTTCGTCCCAAGTTAGTCTCGTTAATCTCATTCTAAGGTTTGTCTAAGTTCATTCATAGAAAGAGACTAACTTGGGACGAACTTAGACAAACCTTAGAATGAGACTTAAGTTTTTCTTTGTTCGTCCCAAGTTAGTCTCGTTAGTCTCATTCTAAGGTTTGTCTAAGTTCGTCCTTAGAAAGAGACTAACTTGGGACGAACTTAGACAAACCTTAGAATGTGACTTAGGTTTGTCTTTGTTCGTCCCAAGTTAGTCTCGTTAGTATTCTAAGGTTTGTCTAAGTTCATCCATAGAAAGAGACTAACTTGGGACGAACTTAGACAAACCTTAGAATGAGACTTAAGTTTTTCTTTGTTCGTCCCAAGTTAGTCTCGTTAGTCTCATTCTAAGGTTTGTCTAAGTTCGTCCTTAGAAAGAGACTAACTTGGGACGAACTTAGACAACCCTTAGAATGAGACTTAAGTTTGTCTTTGTTCGTCACTAGTTAGTCTCGTTAGTCTCATTCTAAGGTTTGTCGAAGTTCGTCCTTAGAAAGAGACTAACTTGGGACGAACTTAGACAAACCTTAGAATGAGACTTAAGTTTGTCTTTGTTCGTCCCAAGTTAGTCTCGTTAGTCTTATTCTAAGGTTTTTCTAAGTTCGTCCTTAGAAAGAGACTAACTTTGGACGAACTAAGACAAACCTTAGAATGAGACTAACGTTTGTCTTTGTTCGTCCCAAGTTAGTCTCGTTAGTCTTATTCTAAGGTTTGTCTAAGTTCGTCTAACTTGGGACGAACTTAGACAAACCATAGAATGAGACTTAAGTTTGTCTTTGTTCGTCCCAAGTTAGTCTCGTTAGTCTTATTCTAAGGTTTGTTTAAGTTCTTCCTTAGAAAGAGACTAACTTGGGACGAACTAAGACAAACCTTAGAATGAGACCAACGTTGTCTTTGTTAGTCCCAAGTTAGTCTCGTTAGTCTCATTCTAAGGTTTGTCTCAGTTCGTCCTTAGAAAGAGACTAACTTGGGACGAACAAAGACAAACCTTAGAATGAGACTTAAGTCAGTCTTTGTTCGTCCCAAGTTACTCTCTTTAGTCTCATTCTAAGGTTTGTCTAAGTTCGTCCTTAGAAAGAGACAAACTTGGGACGAACTTAGACAAACCTTAGAATGAGACTTCAGTTTGTCTTTGTTCATCCCAAGTTAGTCTCGTTAGTCTTATTCTAAGGTTTTTCTAAGTTCGTCCTTAGAAAGAGACTAACTTGGGACGAACTAAGACAAACCTTAGAATGAGACTAACGTTTGTCTTTGTTTGTCCCAAGTTAGTCTCGTTAGTCTTATTCTAAGGTTTGTCTAAGTTCATCCTTAGAAAGAGACTAACTTGGGACGAACTAAGACAAACCTTAAAATGAGACTAACGTTTGTCTTTGTTCGTCCCAAGTTAGTCTTGTTAGTCTCATTTTAAGGTTTGTCTAAGTTCCTCATTAGAAAGAGATAACTTGGGACGAACTTAGACAAACCTTAGAATAAGACTTAAGTTTGTCTTTGTTCGTCCCAAGTTAGTCTCGTTAGTCTCATTCTAAGGTTTGTCTAAGTTCGTCCTTAGAAAGAGACTAACTAAGGATGAACTTAGACAAACCTTAGAATGAGACTTAAGTTTGTCTTTGTTCGTCCCAAGTTAGTCTCGTTGGTCTCATTCTAAGGTTTGTCTAAGTTCGTCCTTAGGAAGAGACTAACTTGGGCGAACAAAGACAAACCTTAGAATGAGACTTAAGTTTGTCTTTGTTCGTCCCAAGTTAGTCTCGTTAGTCTCATTCTAATGTTTGTCTAAGTTCGTCCTTAGAAAGAGACTAACTTGGGACGAACTTAGACAAACCTTAGAATGAGACTTAGGTTTGTCTTTGTTCGTCCCAAGTTAGTCTCGTTAGTCTCATTCTAATGTTTGTCTAAGTTCGTCCTTAGAAAGAGACTAACTTGGGAAGATCTTAGACAAACCTTAGAATGAGACTTAAGTTTGTCTTTGTTCGTCCCAAGTTAGTCTCGTTAGTCTCATTCAAATGTTTGTCTAAGTTCGTCCTTAGAAAGAGACTAACTTGGGACGAACTTAGACAAACCTTAGAATGAGACTTAAGTTTTACTTTGTTCGTCCCAAGTTAGTCTCATTCTAAGGTTTGTCTAAGTTCATCCTTAGAAAGAGACTAACTTGGGACGAACTTAGACAACCCTTAGAATGAGACTTAAGTTTGTCTTTGTTCGTCCCAAGTTAGTCTCGTTAGTCTTATTCTTAGGTTTGTCTAAGTTCGTCCTTAGAAAGAGACTAACTTGGGACGAACTAAGACAAACCTTAGAATGAGACTAACGTTTGTCTTTGTTCGTCCCAAGTTAGTTTTGTTAGTCTCATTCTAAGGTTTGTCAAAGTTCGTCCTTAGAAAGAGACTAACTTGGGA
Organism: Rhodiola kirilowii; assembly: GCA_033675215.1. Classification (NCBI taxonomy): domain Eukaryota; kingdom Viridiplantae; phylum Streptophyta; class Magnoliopsida; order Saxifragales; family Crassulaceae; genus Rhodiola; species Rhodiola kirilowii. The sequence goes on from JAUCNB010000062.1 coordinate 95,709, forward strand.
CGAACTTAGACAAACCTTAGAATGAGACTTAAGATTGTCTTTGTTCGTCCCAAGTTAGTCTCGTTAGTCTTATTCTAAGGTTTGTCTAAGTTCGTCCTTAGAAAGAGACTAACTTGGGACGAACTTAGACAAACCTTAGAATGAGACTTAAGTTTGTTTTTGTTCGTCCCAAGTTAGTCTCGTTAGTCTTATTCTAAGGTTTGTCTAAGTTCGTCCTTAGAAAGAGACTAACTTGGGACGAACTAAGACAAACCTTAGAATGAGACTAATGTTTGTCTTTGTTCGTCCCAAGTTAGTCTCGTTAGTCTTATTCTAAGGTTTGTCTAAGTTCATCCTTAGAAAGAGACTAACTTGGGACGAACTAAGACAAACCTTAGAATGAGACTAACGTTTGTCTTTGTTCGTCCCAAGTTAGTCTCGTTAGTCTCATTCTGAGGTTTGTCTAAGTTCGTCCTTAGAAAGAGACTAACTTGGGACGAACTTAGACAAACCTTAGAATGAGACTTAAGTTTGTCTTTGTTCGTCCCAAGTTAGTCTTGTTAGTCTCATTCAAAGGTTTGTCTAAGTTCGTCCTTAGAAAGAGACTAACTTGGGACGAACAAAGACAAACCTTAGAATGCAACTTAAGTTTGTCTTTGTTCGTCCCAAGTTAGTCTCGTTAGTCTCATTCTAAGGTTTGTCTAAGTTCATCCATAGAAAGAGACTAACTTGGGACGAACTTAGACAAACCTTAGAATGAGACTTAAGTTTTTCTTTGTTCGTCCCAAGTTAGTCTCGTTAGTCTCATTCTAAGGTTTGTCTAAGTTCGTCCTTAGAAAGAGACTAACTTGGGACGACCTTAGACAAACCTTAGAATGAGACTTAGGTTTGTCTTTGTTCGTCCCAAGTTAGTCTCGTTAGTCTCATTCTAAGGTTTGTCAAAGTTCGTCCTTAGAGAGAGACTAACTTGGGACGAACTTAGACAAACCTTAGAATGAGACTTAAGTTTGTCTTTGTTCGTCCCAAGTTAGTCTCGTTAGTCTCATTCTAAGGTTTGTCGAAGTTCGTTCTTAGAAAGAGACTAACTTGGGACGAACTTAGACAAACCTTAGAATGAGACTTAAGTTTGTCTTTGTTCGTCCCAAGTTAGTCTAGTTAGTCTCATTCAAAGGTTTGTCTAAGTTCGTCCTTAGAAAGAGACTAACTTGGGACGAACAAAGACAAACCTTAGAATGCAACTTAAGTTTGTCTTTGTTCGTCCCAAGTTAGTCTCGTTAGCCTCATTCTAAGGTTTGTCTAAGTTCATCCATAGAAAGAGACTAACTTGGGACGAACTTAGACAAACCTTAGAATGAGACTTAAGTTTGTCTTTGTTCGTCCCAAGTTAGTCTCGTTAGTCTTATTCTTAGGTTTTTCTAAGTTCGTCCTAAGAAAGAGACTAACTTGGGACGAACTAAGACAAACCTTAGAATGAGACTAACGTTTGTATTTGTTCGTCCCAAGTTAGTTTTGTTAGTCTCATTCTAAGGTTTGTCAAAGTTCGTCCTTAGAAAGAGACTAACTTGGGACGAACTTAGACAAACCTTAGAATGAGACTTAAGATTGTCTTTGTTCGTCCCAAGTTAGTCTCGTTAGTCTTATTCTAAGGTTTGTCTAAATTCGTCCTTAGAAAGAGACTAACTTGGGACGAACTTAGACAAACCTTAGAATGAGACTTAAGTTTGTCTTTGTTCGTCCCAAGTTAGTCTCGTTAGTCTTATTCTAAGGTTTGTCTAAGTTCGTCCTTAGAAAGAGACTAACTTGGGACGAACTAAGACAAACCTTAGAATGAGACTAATGTTTGTCTTTGTTCGTCCCAAGTTAGTCTCGTTAGTCTTATTCTAAGGTTTGTCTAAGTTCATCCTTAGAAAGAGACTAACTTGGGACGAACTAAGACAAACCATAGAATGAGACTAACGTTTGTCTTTGTTCGTCCCAAGTTAGTCTCGTTAGTCTCATTCTGAGGTTTGTCTAAGTTCGTCCTTAGAAAGAGACTAACTTGGGACGAACTTAGACAAACCTTAGAATGAGACTTAAGTTTGTCTTTGTTCGTCCCAAATTAGTCTCGTTAGTCTCATTCAAAGGTTTGTCTAAGTTCGTCCTTAGAAAGAGACTAACTTGGGACGAACAAAGACAAACCTTAGAATGAAACTTAAGTTTGTCTTTGTTCGTCCCAAGTTAGTCTCGTTAGTCTCATTCTAAGGTTTGTCTAAGTTCATCCATAGAAAGAGACTAACTTGGGACGAACTTAGACAAACCTTAGAATGAGACTTAAGTTTTTCTTTGTTCGTCCCAAGTTAGTCTCGTTAGTCTCATTCTAAGGTTTGTCTAAGTTCGTCCTTAGAAAGAGACTAACTTGGGACGAACTTAGACAACCCTTAGAATGAGACTTAAGTTTGTCTTTGTTCGTCACTAGTTAGTCTCGTTAGTCTCATTCTAAGGTTTGTCGAAGTTCGTCCTTAGAAAGAGACTAACTTGGGACGAACTTAGACAAACCTTAGAATGAGACTTAAGTTAGTCTTTGTTCGTCCCAAGTTAGTCTCGTTAGTCTTATTCTAAGGTTTGTCTAAGTTCGTCCTTAGAAAGAGACTAACTTGGGACGAACTAAGACAAACCTTAGAATGAGACTAACGTTGTCTTTGTTAGTCCCAAGTTAGTCTCGTTAGTCTCATTCTAAGGTTTGTCTCAGTTCGTCCTTAGAAAGAGACTAACTTGGGACGAACAAAGACAAACCTTAGAATGAGACTTAAGTCTGTCTTTGTTCGTCCCAAGTTACTCTCTTTAGTCTCATTCTAAGGTTTGTCTAAGTTCGTCCTTAGAAAGAGACTAACTTGGGACGAACTTAGACAAACCTTAGAATGAGACTTAAGTTTGTCTTTGTTCATCCCAAGTTAGTCTCGTTAGTCTTATTCTAAGGTTTTTCTAAGTTCATCCTTAGAAAGAGACTAACTTGGGACGAACTAAGACAAACCTTAGAATGAGACTAACGTTTGTCTTTGTTTGTCCCAAGTGAGTCTCGTTAGTCTTATTCTAAGGTTTGTCTAAGTTCATCCTTAGAAAGAGACTAACTTGGGACGAACTAAGACAAACCTTAAAATGAGACTAACGTTTGTCTTTGTTCGTCCCAAGTTAGTCTTGTTAGTCTCATTTTAAGGTTTGTCTAAGTTCCTCATTAAAAAGAGATAACTTGGGACGAACTTAGACAAACCTTAGAATAAGACTTAAGTTTGTCTTTGTTCGTCCCAAGTTAGTCTCGTTAGTCTCATTCTAAGGTTTGTCTAAGTTCGTCCTTAGAAAGAGACTAACTAAGGACGAACTTAGACAAACCTTAGAATGAGACTTAAGTTTGTCTTTGTTCGTCCCAAGTTAGTCTCGTTGGTCTCATTCTAAGTTTTGTCTAAGTTCGTCCTTAGGAAGAGACTAACTTGGGCGAACAAAGACAAACCTTAGAATGAGACTTAAGTTTGTCTTTGTTCGTCCCAAGTTAGTCTCGTTAGTCTCATTCTAATGTTTGTCTAAGTTCGTCCTTAGAAAGAGACTAACTTGGGACGAACTTAGACAAACCTTAGAATGAGACTTAGGTTTGTCTTTGTTCGTCCCAAGTTAGTCTCGTTAGTCTCATTCTAATGTTTGTCTAAGTTCGTCCTTAGAAAGAGACTAACTTGGGAAGATCTTAGACAAACCTTATAATGAGACTTAAGTTTGTCTTTGTTCGTCCCAAGTTAGTCTCGTTAGTCTCATTCAAATGTTTGTCTAAGTTCGTCCTTAGAAAGAGACTAACTTGGGACGAACTTAGACAAACCTTAGAATGAGACTTAAGTTTTACTTTGTTCGTCCCAAGTTAGTCTCATTCTAAGGTTTGTCTAAGTTCATCCTTAGAACGATATAACTTGGGACGAACTTAGACAAACCTTAGAATGAGACTTAAGTTTGTCTTTGTTCATCCCAAGTTAGTCTCGTTAGTCTCATTCTGAGGTTTGTCTAAGTTCGTCCTTAGAACTAACTTGGGACGAACTTAGATAAACCTTAGAATGAGACTTAAGTTTGTCTTTGTTCGTCCCAAGTTAGTCTCGTTAGTCTCATTCTACGGTTTGTCTCAGTTCGTCCTTAGAAACAGACTAACTTGGGACGAACAAAGACAAACCTTAGAATGAGACTTCAGTTTGTCTTTGTTCGTCCCAAGTTAGTCTCGTTAGTCTCATTCTAAGGTTTGTCTAAGTTCATCCTTAGAAAGAGACTAACTTGGGACGAACTAAGACAAACCTTAGAATGAGACTAACGTTTGTCTTTGTTCGTCCCAAGTTAGTCTCGTTAGTCTCATTCTGAGGTTTGTCTAAGTTCGTCCTTAGAAAGAGACTAACTTGGGACGAACTTAGACAAACCTTAGAATGAGACTTAAGTTTGTCTTTGTTCGTCCCAAATTAGTCTCGTTAGTCTCATTCAAAGGTTTGTCTAAGTTCATCCATAGAAAGAGACTAACTTGGGACGAAATTAGACAAACCTTAGAATGAGACTTAAGTTTTTCTTTGTTCGTCCCAAGTTAGTCTCGTTAGTCTCATTCTAAGGTTTGTCTAAGTTCGTCCTTAGAAAGAGACTAACTTGGGACGAACTTAGACAACCCTTAGAATGAGACTTAAGTTTGTCTTTGTTCATCACTAGTTAGTCTCGTTAGTCTCATTCTAAGGTTTGTCGAAGTTCGCCCTTAGAAAGAGACTAACTTGGAACGAACTTAGACAAACCTTAGAATGAGACTTAAGTTTGTCTTTGTTCGTCCCAAGTTAGTCTCGTTAGTCTTATTCTAAGGTTTTTCTAAGTTCGTCCTTAGAAAGAGACTAACTTGGGACGAACTAAGACAAACCTTAGAATGAGACTAACGTTTGTCTTTGTTCGTCCCAAGTTAGTCTCGTTAGTCTTATTCTAAGGTTTGTCTAAGTTCGTCTAACTTGGGACGAACTTTGACAAACCTTAGAATGAGACTTAAGTTTGTCTTTGTTCGTCCCAAGTTAGTCTCGTTAGTCTTATTCTAAGGTTTGTCTAAGTTCGTCCTTAGAAAGAGACTAACTTGGGACGAACTTAGATAAACCTTAGAATGAGACTTAAGTTTTACTTTGTTCGTCCCAAGTTAGTCTCGTTAGTCTCATTCCAAGGTTTGTCGAAATTCGTCCTTAGAAAGAGACTAACTTGGGACGAACTTAGACAAACCTTAGAATGAGACTTAAGTTTGTCTTTGTTCGTCCCAAGTTAGTCTCGTTAGTCTCATTCTAAGGTTTGTCTAAGTTCGTCCTTAGAAAGAGACTAACTTGGGACGAACTTAGACAAACCTTAGAATGAGACTTAAGTTTGTCTTTGTTCGTCCCAAGTTAGCCTCGTTAGTCTTATTCTAAGGTTTGTCTAAGTTCGTCCTTGGAAAGAGACTAACTTGGGACGAACTTAGACAAACTTTAGAATGAGACTTAAGTTTGTCTTTGTTTGTCCCAAGTTACTCTCGTTAGTCTCATTCAAAGGTTTGTCTAAGTTCGTCCTTAGAAAGAGACTAACATGGGACGAACAAAGACAAACCTTAGAATGAAACTTAAGTTTGTCTTTGTTCGTCCCAAGTTAGTCTCGTTAGTCTCATTCTAAGGTTTGTCTAAGTTCGTCCTTAGAAAGAGACTAACTTGGGACGAACTAAGACAAACCTTAGAATGAGACTAACGTTTGTCTTTGTTCGTCCCAAGTTAGTCTCGTTAGTCTTATTCTAAGGTTTGTCTATGTTCATCCTTAGAAAGAGACTAACTTGGGACGAACTAAGACAAACCTTAGAATGAGACTAACGTTTGTATTTGTTCGTCCCAAGTTAGTCTCGTTAGTCTCATTCTGAGGTTTGTCTAAGTTCGTCCTTAGAAAGAGACTAACTTGGGACGAACTTAGACAAACCTTAGAATGAGACTTAAGTTTGTCTTTGTTCGTCCCAAGTTAGTCTCGTTAGTCTCATTCAAAGGTTTGTCTAAGTTCGTCCTTAGAAAGAGACTAACTTGGGACGAACAAAGACAAACCTGAGAATGAAACTTAAGTTTGTCTTTGTTCGTCCCAAGTTAGTCTCGTTAGTCTCATTCTAAGGTTTGTCTAAGTTCATCCATAGAAAGAGACTAACTTGGGACGAACTTAGACAAACCTTAGAATGAGACTTAAGTTTTTCTTTGTTCGTCCCAAGTTAGTCTCGTAGTCTCATTCTAAGGTTTGTCTAAGTTCGTCCTTAGAAAGAGACTAACTTGGGACGAACTAAGACAAACCTTAGAATGAGACATAAGTTTGTCTTTGTTCGTCCCAAGTTAGTCTCGTTAGTCTTATTCTAAGGTTTTTCTAAGTTCGTCCTTAGAAAGAGACTAACTTGGGACGAACTAAGACAAACCTTAGAATGAGACTTAAGTTTGTCTGTGTTCGTCCCAAGTTAGTCTCGTTAGTCTCATTCTAATGTTTGTCTAAGTTCGTCCTTAGAAAGAGACTAACTTGGGACGAACAAAGACAAACCTTAGAATGAGACTTAATTTTGTCTTTGTTCGTCCCAAGTTAGTCTCGTTTGTCTCATTCTAAGGTTTGTCTATGTTCGCCCTTAGAAAGAGACTAACTTGGGACGAACTTAGACAAACCTTAGAATGAGACTTAGGTTTGTCTTTGTTCGTCCCAAGTTAGTCTTGTTAGTCTCATTCTAAGGTTTGTCGAAGTTCGTCCTTAGAAAGAGACTAACTTGGGACGAACTTAGACAAACCTTAGAATGAGACTTAAGTTTGTCTTTCTTCGTCCCAAGTTAGTCTCGTTAGTCTTATTCTAAGGTTTTTCTAAGTTCGTCCTTAGAAAGAGACTAACTTGGGACGAACTAAGACAACCCTTAGAATGAGACTAACGTTTGTCTTTGTTTGTCCCAAGTTAGTATCGTTAGTCTTATTCTAAGGTTTGTCTAATTTCATCCTTAGAAAGAGACTAACTTGGGACGAACTAAGACAAACCTTAGAATGAGACTAACGTTTGTCTTTGTTCGTCCCAAGTTAGTCTCGTTAGTCTCATTTTAAGGTTTGTCTAAGTTCCTCATTAGAAAGAGATAACTTGGGACGAACTTAGACAAACCTTAGAATAAGACTTAAGTTTGTCTTTGTTCGTCCCAAGTTAGTCTCGTTAGTCTCATTCTAAGGTTTGTCTAAGTTCGTCCTTAGAAAGAGACTACCTTGGGACGAACTTAGACAAACCTTAGAATGAGACTTAAGTTTGTCTTTGTTTGTCCCAAGTTAGTCTCGTTAGTCTCATTCTAAGGTTTGTCTAAGTTCGTCATTAGGAAGAGACTAACTTGGGCGAACAAAGACAAACCATAGAATGAGACTTAAGTTTGTCTTTGTTCGTCCCAAGTTAGTCTCGTTGGTCTCATTCTAAGGTGACAAACCTTAGAATGAGACTTAAGTTTGTCTTTGTTCATCCCAAGTTAGTATCGTTAGTCTTATTCTAAGGTTTTTCTGAGTTCGTCCTTAGAAAGAGACTAACTTGGGACGAACTAAGACAAACCTTAGAATGAGACTTAAGTTTGTCTTTGTTCGTCCCAAGTTAGTCTCGTTAATCTCATTCTAATGTTTTTCTAAGTTCGTCCTTAGAAAGAGACTAACTTGGGACGAACTTAGACAAACCTTAGAATGAGACTTAAGTTTGTCTTTGTTCGTCCCAAGTTAGTCTCGTTAGTCTCATTCTAAGGTTTTTTGAAGTTCGTCCTTAGAAAGAGACTAACTTGGGACGAACTTAGACAAACCTTAGAATGAGACTTAAGTTTGTCTTTGTTCGTCCCAAGTTAGTCTCGTTAGTCTTATTCTAAGGTTTGTCTAAGTTCGTCCTTAGAAAGAGACTAACTTGGGACAAACTAAGACAACCTTAGAATGAGACTAACGTTGTCTTTGTTCGTCCCAAGTAAGTCACGTTAGTCTCATTCTAAGGTGTGTCTCAGTTCGTCCTTAGAAAGAGACTAACTTGGGACGAACAAAGACAAACCTTAGAATGAGACTTAAGTTTGTCTTTGTTCGTCCCAAGTTAGTCTCGTTAGTCTTATTCTAAGGTTTTTCTAAGTTCGTCCTTAGAAAGAGACTAACTTGGGACGAACTAAGACAAACCTTAGAATGAGACTAATGTTTGTCTTTGTTCGTCCCAAGTTAGTCTCGTTAATCTCATTCTAAGGTTTGTCTAAGTTCGTCCTTAGAAAGAGACTAACTTGGGACGAACTAAGACAAACCTTAGAATGAGACTAACGTTTGTCTTTGTTCGTCCCAAGTTAGTATCGTTAGACTCATTTAAAGGTTTGTCTAAGTTTGTCATTAGAAAGAGATAACTTGGGACGAACTTAGACAAACCTTAGAATGAGACTTAAGTTTGTCTTTGTTCGTCCCAAGTTAGTCTCGTTAGTCTCATTCTGAGGTTTGTCTAAGTTCGTCCTTAGAAAGAGACTAACTTGGGACGAACTTAAATAAACCTTAGAATGAGACTTAAGTTTGTCTTTGTTCATCCCAAGTTAGTCTCGTTAGTCTCATTCTAAGGTTTGTCTCAGTTCGCCCTTAGAAACAGACTAACTTGGGACGAACAAAGACAAACCTTAGAATGAGACTTAAGTTTGTCTTTGTTCGTCCCATGTTAGTCGCGTTAGTCTCATTCTAAGGTTTGTCTAAGTTCGTCCTTAGAAAGAAACTAACTTGGGACGAACTTAGACAAACCTTAGAATGAGACTTAGGTTTGTCTTTGTTCGTCCCAAGTTAGTCTCGTTAGTCTCATTCTAAGGTTTGTCAAAGTTCGTCCTTAGAAAGAGACTAACTTGGGACAAACTTAGACAAACCTTAGAATGAGACTTAAGATTGTCTTTGTTCGTCCCAAGTTAGTCTCGGTAGTCTTATTCTAAGGTTTGTCTAAGTTTGTCCTTAGAAAGAGACTAACTTGGGACGAACTTAGACAAACCTTAGAATGAGACTTAAGTTTGTCTTTGTTCGTCCCAAGTTAGTCTCGTTAGTCTTATTCTAAGGTTTGTCTAAGTTCGTCCTTAGAAAGAGACTAACTTGGGACGAACTAAGACAAACCTTAGAATGAGACTAACGTCTGTCTTTGTTCGTCCAAAGTTAGTCTCGTTAGTCTCATTTTAAGGTTTGTCTAAGTTCCTCATTAGAAAGAGATAACTTGGGATGAACTTAGACAAACCTTAGAATAAGACTTAAGTTTGTCTTTGTTCGTCCCAAGTTAGTCTCGTTAGTCTCATTCTAAGGTTTTTCTAAGTTCGTCCTTAGAAAGAGACTAACTTGGGACGAACTTAGACAAACCTTAGAATGAGACTTAAGTTTGTCTTTGTTCGTCCCAAGTTAGTCTCGTTAGTCTCATTCTAAGGTTTGTCTAAGTTCGTCCTTAGGAAGAGACTAACTTGGGCGAACAAAGACAAACCATAGAATGAGACTTAAGTTTGTCTTTGTTCGTCCCAAGTTAGTCTCGTTAGTCTCATTCTAAGGTTTGTCTAAGTTCGTCCTTAGAAAGCGACTAACTTGGGACGAACTTAGACAAACCTTAGAATGAGACTTAGGTTTGTCTTTGTTCGTCCCAAGTTAGTCTCGTTAGTCTCATTCTAAGGTTTGTCAAAGTTCGTCCTTAGAAAGAGACTAACTTGGGACGAACTTACACAAACCTTAGAATGAGACTAAAGTTTTTCTTTGTTCGTCCCAAGTTAGTCTCGTTAGTCTAATTCTAAAGTTTTTCTAAGTTCGTCCTTAGAAAGAGACTAACTTGGGACGAACTTAGACAAACCTTAGAATGAGACTTAAGTTTGTCTTTGTTCGTCCCAAGTTAGTCTCGTTAGTCTTATTCTTAGGTTTTTCTAAGTTCGTCCTTAGAAAGAGACTAACTTGGGACGAACTAAGACAAACCTTAGAATGAGACTAACGTTTGTCTTTGTTCGTCCCAAGTTAGTTTCGTTAGTCTCATTCTAAGGTTTGTCAAAGTTCGTCCTTAGAAAGAGACTAACTTGGGACGAACTTAGACAAACCTTAGAATGAGACTTAAGATTGTCTTTGTTCGTCCCAAGTTAGTCTCGTTAGTCTTATTCTAAGGTTTGTCTAAGTTCGTCCTTAGAAAGAGACTAACTTGGGACGAACTTAGACAAACCTTAGAATGAGACTTAAGTTTGTCTTTGTTCGTCCCAAGTTAGTCTCGTTAGTCTTATTCTAAGGTTTGTCTAAGTTCGTCCTTAGAAAGAGACTAACTTGGAACGAACTAAGACAAACCTTAGAATGAGACTAACGTTTGTCTTTGTTCGTCCCAAGTTAGTCTCGTTAGTCTTATTCTAAGGTTTGTCTAAGTTTGTTTTTAGAAAGAGACTAACTTGGGACGAACTAAGACAAACCTTAGAATGAGACTAACGTTTGTCTTTGTTCGTCCAAAGTTAGTCCCGTTAGTCTCATTCTGAGGTTTGTCTAAGTTCGTCCTTAGAAAGAGACTAACTTGGGACGAACTTAGACAAACCTTAGAATGAGACTTAAGTTTGTCTTTGTTCGTCCCAAGTTAGTCTCGTTAGTCTCATTCAAAGTATTGTCTAAGTTCGTCCTTAGAAAGAGACTAACTTGGGACGAACAAAGACAAACCTTAGAATGAAACTTAAGTTTGTCTTTGTTCGTCCCAAGTTAGTCTCGTTAGTCTCATTCTAAGGTTTGCCTAAGTTCATCCATAGAAAGAGACTAACTTGGGACGAACTTAGACAAACCTTAGAATGAGACTAAAGTTTTTCTTTGTTCGTCCCAAGTTAGTCTCGTTAGTCTTATTCTAAAGTTTTTCTAAGTTCGTCCTTAGAAAGAGACTAACTTGGGACGAACTAAGACAAACCTTAGAATGAGACTAACGTTTGTCTAAGTTCGTCCCAAGTTAGTTTCGTTAGTCTTATTCTAAGGTTATTCTATGTTCGTCCTTAGAAAGAGACTAACTTGGGACGAACTTAGACAAACCTTAGAATGAGACTTAAGTTTGTCTTTGTTCGTCCCAAGTTAGTCTCGTTAGTCTTATTCTAAGGTTTGTCTAAGTTCGTCCTTAGAAAGAGACTAACTTGGAACGAACTAAGACAAACCTTAGAATGAGACTAACGTTTGTCTTTGTTCGTCCCAAGTTAGTCTCGTTAGTCTTATTCTAAGGTTTGTCTAAGTTTGTTTTTAGAAAGAGACTAACTTGGGACGAACTAAGACAAACCTTAGAATGAGACTAACGTTTGTCTTTGTTCGTCCAAAGTTAGTCCCGTTAGTCTCATTCTGAGGTTTGTCTAAGTTCGTCCTTAGAAAGAGACTAACTTGGGACGAACTTAGACAAACCTTAGAATGAGACTTAAGTTTGTCTTTGTTCGTCCCAAGTTAGTCTCGTTAGTCTCATTCAAAGTATTGTCGAAGTTCATCCATAGAAAGAGACTAACTTGGGACGAACTTAGACAAACCTTAGAATGAGACTTAAGTTTTTCTTTGTTCGTCCCAAGTTAGTCTCGTTAGTCTCATTCTAAGGTTTGTCTAAGTTCGTCCTTAGAAAGAGACTAACTTGGGACGAACTTAGACAAACCTTAGAATGAGACTTAAGTTTGTCTTTGTTCGTCCCAAGTTAGTCTCGTTAGTCTTATTCTAAGGTTATTCTATGTTCGTCCTTAGAAAGAGACTAACTTGGGACGAACTAAGACAAATCTTAGAATGAGACTTAAGTTTTTCTTTGTTCGTCCCAAGTTAGTCTCGTTAGTCTCATTCTAATGTTTGTCTAAGTTCGTCCTTAGAAAGAGACTAACTTGGGACAAACAAAGACAAACCTTAGAATGAGACTTAAGTTTGTCTTTGTTCGTCCCAAGTTAGTCTCGTTAGTCTCATTTTAAGGTTTGTCTAAGTTCGTCCTTAGAAAGAGACTAACTTGGGACGAACTTAGACAAACCTTAGAATGAGACTTAAGTTTGTCTTTGTTCGTCCCAAGTTAGTCTCTTGACAAACCATAGAATGAGACTTAAGTTTGTCTTTGTTCGTCCCAAGTTAGTCTCGTTAGTCTTATTCTTAGGTTTTTCTAAGTTCGTCCTTAGAAAGAGACTAACTTGGGACGAACTAAGACAAACCTTAGAATGAGACTAACGTTTGTCTTTGTTCGTCCCAAGTTAGTTTCGTTAGTCTCATTCTAAGGTTTGTCAAAGTTCGTCCTTAGAAAGAGACTAACTTGGGACGAACTTCGACAAACCTTAGAATGAGACTTAAGATTGTCTTTGTTCGTCCCAAGTTAGTCTCGTTAGTCTTATTCTAAGGTTTGTCTAAGTTCGTCCTTAGAAAGAGACTAACTTGGGACGAACTTAGACAAACCTTAGAATGAGACTTAAGTTTGTCTTTGTTCGTCCCAAGTTAGTCTCGTTAGTCTTATTCTAAGGTTTGTCTAAGTTCGTCCTTAGAAAGAGACTAACTTGGAACGAACTAAGACAAACCTTAGAATGAGACTAACGTTTGTCTTTGTTCGTCCCAAGTTAGTCTCGTTAGTCTTATTCTAAGGTTTGTCTAAGTTTGTTTTTAGAAAGAGACTAACTTGGGACGAACTAAGACAAACCTTAGAATGAGACTAACGTTTGTCTTTGTTCGTCCCAAGTTAGTCCCGTTAGTCTCATTCTGAGGTTTGTCTAAGTTCGTCCTTAGAAAGAGACTAACTTGGGACGAACTTAGACAAACCTTAGAATGAGACTTAAGTTTGTCTTTGTTCGTCCCAAGTTAGTCTCGTTAGTCTCATTCAAAGTATTGTCTAAGTTCGTCCTTAGAAAGAGACTAACTTGGGACGAACAAAGACAAACCTTAGAATGAAACTTATGTTTGTCTTTGTTCGTCCCAAGTTAGTCTCGTTAGTCTCATTCTAAGGTTTGCCTAAGTTCATCCATAGAAAGAGACTAACTTGGGACGAACTTACACAAACCTTAGAATGAGACTAAAGTTTTTCTTTGTTCGTCCCAAGTTAGTCTCGTTAGTCTTATTCTAAAGTTTTTCTAAGTTCGTCCTTAGAAAGAGACTAACTTGGGACGAACTAAGACAAACCTTAGAATGAGACTAACGTTTGTCTTTGTTCGTCCCAAGTTAGTCTCGTTAGACTCATTTAAAGGTTTGTCTAAGTTCGTCATTAGAAAGAGATAACTTGGGACGAACTTAGACAAACCTTAGAATGAGACTTAAGTTTGTCTTTGTTCGTCCCAAGTTAGTCTCGTTAGTCTCATTCTGAGGTTTGTCTAAGTTCGTCCTTAGAAAGAGACTAACTTGGGACGAACTTAGATAAACCATAGAATGAGACTTAAGTTTGTCTTTGTTCGTCCCAAGTTAGTCTCGTTAGTCTCATTCTAAGGTTTGTCTCAGTTCGTCCTTAGAATGAGACTAACTTGGGACGAACAAAGACAAACCTTAGAATGAGACTTAAGTTTGTCTTTGTTTGTCCCAAGTTAGTCTCGTTTGTCTCATTCTAAGGTTTGTCTAAGTTCGTCCTTAGAAAGAGACTAACTTGGGACGAACTTAGACAAACCTTAGAATGAGACTTAAGTTTGTCTTTGTTCGTCCCAAGTTAGTCTCGTTAGTCTTATTCTAAGGTTTTTCTAAGTTCATCTTTAGAAAGAGACTAACTTGGGACGAACTAAGACAAACCTTAGAATGAGACTAACGTTTGTCTTTGTTCGTCCCAAGTTAGTCTCGTTAGTCTCATTCTAAGGTTTGTTGAAGTTCGTTCTTAGAAAGAGACTAACTTGGGACGAACTTAGACAAACCTTAGAATGAGACTTAAGTTTGTCTTTGTTCGTCCCAAGTTAGTCTCGTTAGTCTCATTCTAAGGTTTGTCTAAGTTCGTCCTTAGAAAGAGACTAACTTGGGACAAACTTAGACAAACCTTAGAATGAGACTTAAGTTTGTCTTTGTTCGTCCCAAGTTAGTCTCGTTAGTCTTATTCTTAGGTTTGTCTAAGTTTATCCTTAGAAAGAGACTAACTTGGGACGAACTAAGACAAACCTTAGAATGAGACTAACGTTTGTCTTTGTTCGTCCCAAGTTAGTCTCGTTAGACTCATTTAAAGGTTTGTCTAAGTTCGTCATTAGAAAGAGATAACTTGGGACGAACTTAGACAAACCTTAGAAAGAGACTTAAGTTTGTCTTTGTTCGTCCCAAGTTAGTCTCGTTAGTCTCATTCTGAGGTTTGTCTAAGTTCGTCCTTAGAAAGAGACTAACTTGGGACGAACTTAGATAAACCTTAGAATGAGACTTAAGTTTGTCTTTGTTCGTCCCAAGTTAGTCTCGTTAGTCTCATTCTAAGGTTTGTCTCAGTTCGTCCTTAGAAATAGACTAACTTGGGACGAACAAAGACAAACCTTAGAATGAGACTTAAGTTTGTCTTTATTCGTCCCAAGTTAGTCTCGTTAGTCTCATTCTAAGGTTTGTCTAAGTTCGTCCTTTGAAAGAGACTAACTTGGGACGAACTTAGACAAACCTTAGAATGAGACTTAGGTTTGTCTTTGTTCGTCCCAAGTTAGTCTCGTTAGTCTCATTCTAAGGTTTGTCAAAGTTCGTCCTTAGAAAGAGACTAACATGGGATGAACTTAGACAAACCTTAGAATGAGACTTGAGTTTGTCTTTGTTCATCCCAAGTTAGTCTCGTTAGTCTCATTCTAAGGTTTGTCGAAGTTCGTCCTTAGAAAGAGACTAACTTGGGACGAACTTAGACAAACCTTAGAATGAGACTTAAGTTTGTCTTTGTTCATCCCAAGTTAGTCTTGTTAGTCTCATTCTAAGGTTTGTCTAAGTTCGTCCTTAAAAGGAGACTAACTTGGGACGAACTTAGACAAACCTTAGAATGAGACTTAAGTTTGTCTTTGTTCGTCCCAAGTTAGTCTCGTTAGTCCTATTCTTAGGTTTGTCTAAGTTTATCCTTAGAAAGAGACTAACTTGGGATGAACTAAGACAAACCTTAGAATGAGACTAACGTTTGTCTTTGTTCGTCCCAAGTTAGTCTCGTTAGACTCATTTAAAGGTTTGTCTAAGTTCGTCATTAGAAAGAGTTAACTTGGGACGAACTTAGACAAACCTTAGAATGAGACTTAAGTTTGTCTTTGTTCGTCCCAAGTTAGTCTCGTTAGTCTCATTCTGAGGTTTGTCTAAGTTCGTCCTTAGAAAGAGACTAACTTGGGACGAACTTAGATAAACCATAGAATGTGACTTAAGTTTGTCTTTGTTCGTCCCAAGTTAGTCTCGTTAGTCTCATTCTAAGGTTTGTCTCAGTTCGTCCTTAGAATGAGACTAACTTGGGACGAACAAAGACAAACCTTAGAATGAGACTTAAGTTTGTCTTTGTTTGTCCCAAGTTAGTCTCGTTTGTCTCATTTTAAGGTTTGTCTAAGTTCGTCCTTAGAAAGAGACTAACTTGGGACGAACTTAGACAAACCTTAGAATGAGACTTAAGTTTGTCTTTGTTCGTCCCAAGTTAGTCTCGTTAGTCTTATTCTAAGGTTTTTCTAAGTTCATCTTTAGAAAGAGACTAACTTGGGACGAACTAAGACAAACCTTAGAATGAGACTAACGTTTGTCTTTGTTCGTCCCAATTTAGTCTCGTTAGTCTCATTCAAAGGTTTGTTGAAGTTCGTTCTTAGAAAGAGACTAACTTGGGACGAACTTAGACAAACCTTAGAATGAGACTTAAGTTTGTCTTTGTTCGTCCCAAGTTAGTCTCGTTAGTCTCATTCTAAGGTTTGTCTAAGTTCGTCCTTAGAAGGAGACTAACTTGGGACGAACTTAGACAAACCTTAGAATGAGACTTAAGTTTGTCTTTGTTCGTCCCAAGTTAGTCTTGTTAGTCTTATTCTTAGGTTTGTCTAAGTTTATCCTTAGAAAGAGACTAACTTGGGACGAACTAAGACAAACCTTAGAATGAGACTAACGTTTGTCTTTGTTCGTCCCAAGTTAGTCTCGTTAGACTCATTTAAAGGTTTGTCTAAGTTCGTCATTAGAAAGAGATAACTTGGGACGAACTTAGACAAACCTTAGAATGAGACTTAAGTTTGTCTTTGTTCATCCCAAGTTAGTCTCGTTAGTCTCATTCTAAGGTTTGTCTAAGTTCGTCCTTAGAAAGAGACTAACTTGGGACGAACTTAGACAAACCTTAGAATGAGACTTAGGTTTGTCTTTGTTCGTCCCAAGTTAGTCTCGTTAGTCTCATTCTAAGGTTTGTCTAAGTTTGTCCTTAGGAAGAGACTAACTTGGGCGAACAAAGACAAACCTTAGAATGAGACTCAAGTTTGTCTTTGTTCGTCCCAAGTTAGTCTCGTTAGTCTCATTCTAAGGTTTGTCTAAGTTCGTCCTTAGAAATAGACTAACTTGGGACGAACTTAGACAAACCTTAGAATGAGACTTAGGTTTGTCTTTGTTCGTCCCAAGTTAGTCTCGTTAGTCTCATTCTAATGTTTGTCTAAGTTCGTCCTTAGAAAGAGACTAACTTGGGACGAACTTAGACAAACCTTAGAATGAGACTTAAGTTTTACTTTCTTCGTCCCAAGTTAGTCTCGTTAGTCTCATTCTAAGGTTTGTCGAAGTTCGTTATTAGAAAGAGACTAACTTGGGACAAACTTAGACAAACCTTAGAATGAGACTTAAGTTTGTCTTTGTTCGTCCCAAGTTAGTCTCGTTAGTCTCATTCTAAGGTTTGTCTAAGTTCGTCCTTAGAAGGAGACTAACTTGGGACGAACTTAGACAAACCTTAGAATGAGACTTAAGTTTGTCTTTGTTCGTCCCAAGTTAGTCTTGTTAGTCTTATTCTTAGGTTTGTCTAAGTTTATCCTTAGAAAGAGACTAACTTGGGACGAACTAAGACAAACCTTAGAATGAGACTAACGTTTGTCTTTGTTCGTCCCAAGTTAGTCTCGTTAGACTCCTTTAAAGGTTTGTCTAAGTTCGTCATTAGAAAGAGATAACTTGGGACGAACTTAGACAAACCTTAGAATGAGACTTAAGTTTGTCTTTGTTCGTCCCAAGTTAGTCTCGTTAGTCTCATTCTAAGGTTTGTCTAAGTTCGTCCTTAGAAAGAGACTAACTTGGGACGAACTTAGACAAACCTTAGAATGAGACTTAGGTTTGTCTTTGTTCGTCCCAAGTTAGTCTCGTTAGTCTCATTCTAAGGTTTGTCAAAGTTCGTCCTTAGAAAGAGACTAACTTGGGACGAACTTAGACAAACCTTAGAATGAGACTTAAGTTTGTCTTTGTTCGTCCCAAGTTAGTCTCGTTAGTCTCATTCTAAGGTTTGTCGAAGTTCGTCCTTAGAAAGAGACTAACTTGGGACGAACTTAGACAAACCTTAGAATGAGACTTAGGTTTGTCTTTGTTCGTCCCAAGTTAATCTCGTTAGTCTCATTCTAAGGTTTGCCAAAGTTCGTCCTTAGAAAGAGACTAACTTGGGACGAACTTAGACAAACCTTAGAATGAGACTTAAGTTTGTCTTTGTTCTTCCCAAGTTAGTCTCCTTAGTCTCATTCTAAGGTTTGTCGAAGTTCGTCCTTAGAAAGAGACTAACTTGGGACAAACTTAGACAAACCTTAGAATGAGACTTAAGTTTGTCTTTGTTCGTCCCAAGTTAGTCTCGTTAGTCTTATTCTAAGGTTTGTCTAAGTTCATCCTTAGAAAGAGACTAACTTGGTACGAACTAAGACAAACCTTAGAATGAGACTAACGTTGTTTTTGTTCGTCCCAAGTTAGTCTCGTTTGTCTCATTCTAAGCTTTGTCTAAGTTCGTCCTTAGAAAGAGACTAACTTGGGACGAACTTAGACAAACCTTAGAATGAGACTTAAGTTTGTCTTTGTTCGTCCCAAGTTAGTCTCGTTAGTCTTATTCTTAGGTTTGTCTAAGTTTATCCTCAGAAAGAGACTAACTTGGGACGAACTAAGACAAACCTTAGAATGAGACTAACGTTTGTCTTTGTTCGTCCCAAGTTAGTTTCGTTAGTCTTATTCTAAGGTTTGTCTAAGTTCATCCTTAGAAAGAGACTAACTTGGGACGAACTAAGACAAACCTTAGAATGAGACTAACGTTTGTCTTTGTTCGTCGCAAGTTAGTCTCGTTAGTCTCATTTTAAGGTTTGTCTAAGTTTGGCATTAGAAAGAGATAACTTGGGATGAACTTAGACAAACCTTAGAATGAGACTTAAGTTTGTCTTTGTTCGTCGCAAGTTAGTCTCGTTAGTCTCATTCTAAGGTTTGTCTAAGTTCGTCCTTAGAAAGAGACTAACTTGGGACAAACTTTGATAAACCTTAGAATGAGACTTAAGTTTGTCTTTGTTCATCCCAAGTTAGTCTCGTTAGTCTCATTCTAAGGTTTGTCTAAGTTCTTCCTTAGAAAGAGACTAACTTGGGACGAACTTAGACAAACCTTAGAATGAGACTTAAGTTTGTCTTTGTTCGTCCCAGGTTAGTCTCGTTAGTCTTATTCTAAGGTTTGTCTAAGTTCATCCTTAGAAAGAGACAAACTTGGGACGAACTAAGACAAACCTTAGAATGAGACTAACGTTTGTCTTTGTTCGTCCCAAGTTAGTCTCGTTAGTCTCATTTTAAGGTTTGTCTAAGTTTGTCATTAGAAAGAGATAACTTGGGATGAACTTAGATAAACCTTAGAATGAGACTTAAGTTTGTCTTTGTTCGTCGCAAGTTAGTCTCGTTAGTCTCATTCTAAGGTTTGTCTAAGTTCTTCCTTAGAAAGAGACTAACTTGGGACGAACTTAGACAAACCTTAGAATGAGACTTAAGTTTGTCTTTGTTCGTCCCAGGTTAGTCTCGTTAGTCTTATTCTAAGGTTTGTCTAAGTTCATCCTTAGAAAGAGACTAACTTGGGACGAACTAAGACAAACCTTAGAATGAGACTAACGTTTGTCTTTGTTCGTCCCAAGTTAGTCTCGTTAGTCTCATTTTAAGGTTTGTCTAAGTTTGTCATTAGAAAGAGATAACTTGGGATGAACTTAGACAAACCTTAGAATGAGACTTAAGTTTGTCTTTGTTCGTCCCAAGTTAGTCTCGTTAGTCTCATTCGAAGGTTTGTCTAAGTTCGTCCTTAGAAAGAGACTAGCTTGGGACGAACTAAGACAAACCTTAGAATGAGACTAACGTTTGTCTTTGTTCGTCCCAAGTTAGTTTCGTTAGTCTCATTCTAAGGTTTGTCTAAGTTCATCCTTAGAAAGAGACTAACTTGGGACGAACTTTGACAAACCTTAGAATGAGACTTAAGTTTGTCTTTGTTCGTCCCAAGTTAGTCTCGTTAGTCTCATTCGAAGGTTTGTCTAAGTTCGTCCTTAGAAAGAGACTAACTTGGGACGAACTTAGACAAACCTTAGAATGAGACTTAAGTTTGTCTTTGTTCGTCCCAAGTTAGTCTCGTTAGTCTTATTCTAAGGTTTGTCTAAGTTCGTCCTTAGAAAGAGACTAACTTGGTACGAACTAAGACAAACCTTAGAATGAGACTAACGTTGTTTTTGTTCGTCCCAAGTTAGTCTCGTTTGTCTCATTCTAAGGTTTGTCTAAGTTCGTCCTTAGAAAGAGACTAACTTGGGACGAACTTAGACAAACCTTAAAATGAGACTTAAGTTTGTCTTTGTTCGTCC
Organism: Rhodiola kirilowii; assembly: GCA_033675215.1. NCBI lineage: Eukaryota > Viridiplantae > Streptophyta > Magnoliopsida > Saxifragales > Crassulaceae > Rhodiola > Rhodiola kirilowii. Next base: position 115,354 of record JAUCNB010000062.1, read on the forward strand.
CAAGTTAGTCTCGTTAGTCTTATTCTTAGGTTTGTCTAAGTTTATCCTCAGAAAGAGACTAACTTGGGACGAACTAAGACAAACCTTAGAATGAGACTAACGTTTGTCTTTGTTCGTCCCAAGTTAGTCTCGTTAGTCTCATTTTAAGGTTTGTCTAAGTTTGGCATTAGAAAGAGATAACTTGGGATGAACTTAGACAAACCTTAGAATGAGACTTAAGTTTGTCTTTGTTCGTCGCAAGTTAGTCTCGTTAGTCTCATTCTAAGGTTTGTCTAAGTTCGTCCTTAGAAAGAGACTAACTTGGGACAAACTTTGATAAACCTTAGAATGAGACTTAAGTTTGTCTTTGTTCGTCCCAAGTTAGTCTCGTTAGTCTCATTCTAAGGTTTGTCTAAGTTCTTCCTTAGAAAGAGACTAACTTGGGACGAACAAAGACAAACCTTAGAATGAGACTAACGTTTGTCTTTGTTCGTCCCAAGTTAGTTTTGTTAGTCTCATTCTAAGGTTTGTCTAAGTTCATCCTTAGAAAGAGACTAACTTGGGACGAACTTAGACAAACCTTAGAATGAGACTTAAGTTTGTCTTTGTTCGTCCCAGGTTAGTCTCGTTAGTCTTATTCTAAGGTTTGTCTAAGTTCATCCTTAGAAAGAGACTAACTTGGGACGAACTAAGACAAACCTTAGAATGAGACTAACGTTTGTCTTTGTTCGTCCCAAGTTAGTCTCGTTAGTCTCATTTAAAGGTTTGTCTAAGTTTGTCATTAGAAAGAGATAACTTGGGATGAACTTAGACAAACCTTAGAATGAGACTTAAGTTTGTCTTTGTTCGTCGCAAGTTAGTCTCGTTAGTCTCATTCTAAGGTTTGTCTAAGTTTGTCCTTAGAAAGAGACTAACTTGGGATGAACTTAGACAAACCTTAGAATGAGACTTAAGTTTGTCTTTGTTCGTCCCAAGTTAGTCTCGTTAGTCTCATTCTAAGGTTTGTCTAAGTTCGTCCTTAGAAAGAGACTAGCTTGGGACGAACTAAGACAAACCTTAGAATGAGACTAACGTTTGTCTTTGTTCGTCCCAAGTTAGTTTCGTTAGTCTCATTCTAAGGTTTGTCTAAGTTCATCCTTAGAAAGAGACTAACTTGGGACGAACTTAGACAAACCTTAGAATGAGACTTAAGTTTGTCATTGTTCGTCCCAAGTTAGTCTCGTTAGTCTTATTTTAGGGTTTGTCTAAGTTCGTCCTTAGAAAGAGACTAATTTGGGATGAACTAAGACAAACCTTAGAATGAGACTAACGTTTGTCTTTGTTTGTCCCAAGTTAGTCTCGTTAGTCTTATTCTAAGGTTTGTCAAAGTTCGTCCTTAGAAAGAGACTAACTTGGGACGAACTTAGACAAACCTTAGAATGAGACTTAAGTTTGTCTTTGTTCGTCCCAAGTTAGTCTCGTTAGTCTCATTCGAAGGTTTGTCTAAGTTCGTCCTTAGAAAGAGACTAACTTGGGACGAACTTAGACAAACCTTAGAATGAGACTTAAGTTTGTCTTTGTTCGTCCCTAGTTAGTCTCGTTAGTCTCATTCTAAGGTTTGTCTAAGTTCGTCCTTAGAATGAGACTAACTTGGGACGAACATGGACAAACCTTAGAATGAGACTTTAGTTTGTCTTTGTTCGTCCCAAGTTAGTCTCGTTAGTCTCATTCTATGGTTTGTCTAAGTTCGTCATTAGAAAGAGACTAACTTGGGACGAACTTAGACAAACCATAGAATGAGACTTAAGTTTGTCTTTGTTCGTCCCAAGTTAGTCTCGTTAGTCTCATTCTAATGTTTATCTAAGTTCGTCCTTAGAAAGAGACTAACGTTTGTCGAACTAAGACAAACCTTGGAATGAGACTTAAGTTTGTCTTTGTTCGTCCCAAGTTAGTCTCGTTTGTCTCATTCTAAGGTTTGTGGAAGTTCATCCTTAGAAAGAGACTAACTTCGGACGAACTAAGACAAACCTTAGAATGAGACTTAAGTTTGTCTTTGTTCGTCCCAAGTTAGTCTCGTTAGTCTCATTCTAAGGTTTGTCTAAGTTCGTCCTTAGAAAGAGACTAACATGGGACGAACTTAGACAAACCTTAGAATGAGACTTAAGTTTGTCTTTGTTTGTCCCAAGTTAGTCTCGTTAGTCTCATTCTAAGGTTTGTCGAAGTTCGTCCTTAGAAAGAGACTAACTTGGGACGAACTTAGACAAACCTTAGAATGAGACTTAAGTTTGTCTTTGTTCGTCCCAAGTTAGTCTCGTTAGTCTCATTCTAAGGTTTATCTAAGTTCGTCCTTAGAAAGAGACTAACTTCGGACGAACTAAGACAAACCTTAGAATGAGACTAACGTTTGTCTTTGTTCGTCCCAAGTTAGTCCCGTTAGTCTCATTTTAAGGTTTGTCTAAGTTCGTCATTAGAAAGAGATAACTTGGGACGAACTTAGACAGACCTTAGAATGAGACTTAAGTTTGTTTTTGTTCGTCCCAAGTTAGTCTCGTTAGTCTCATTCTAAGGTTTGTCTAAGTTCGTCCTTAGAAAGAGACTAACTTGGGACGAACTAAGACAAACCTTAGAATGAGACTAACGTTTGTCTTTGTTCGTTCCAAGTTAGTCTCGTTAGTCTCATTCCACGGTTTGTCTAAATTCGTCCTTAGAAAGAGACTAACTTGGGACGAACAAAGACAAACCTTAGAATGAGACTTAAGTTTGTCTGTGTTCGTCCCAAGTTAGTTTCATTAGTCTCATTCTAAGGTTTGTTTGAGTTCGTCCTTACAAAGAGACCAACTTGGGACAAACTTAGACAAACCTTAGAATGAGATTTAAGTTTGTCTTTGTTTGTCCCAAGTTAGTCTCGTTAGTCTCGTTAGTCTCATTCTAAGGTTTGTCTAAGTTCGTCCTTAGAAAGACACAAACTTGGGACGAACTTAGAAAAACCTTAGAATAAGACTTAAGTTTGTCTTTGTTCGTCCCAAGTTAGTCTCGTTAGTCTCATTCTAAGGTTTGTCTAAGTTCGTCCTTAGAAAGAGACTAACTTTGGACGTACTTAGACAAACCTTTGAATGCGACTTAAGTTAGTCTCGTTAGTCTCATTCTAAGCTTTGTCTAAGTTCGTCCTTAGAAAGAGACTAACTTGGGAAGAACTTGGACAAACCTTAGAATGAGACTTAATTTTGTCTTTGTTCGTCCCAAGTTAGTCTCGTTAGTCTCATTCTAAGGTTTGTCTAAGTTCTTCCTTAGAATGAGACTTAAGTTTGTCTTTGTTCGTCCGTAGTTAGTCTCGTTAGTCTCATTCTAAGGTTTGTCTAAGTTCGTCCTTAGAATGAGACTAACTTGGGACGAACATGGACAAACCTTAGAATGAGACTTTAGTTTGTCGTTGTTCGTCCCAAGTTAGTCTCGTTAGTCTCATTCTATGGTTTGTCTAAGTTCGTCATTAGAAAGAGACTAACTTGGGACGAACTTAGACAAACCTTAAAATGAGACTTAAGTTTGTCTTTGTTCGTCCCAAGTTAGTCTCGTTAGTCTCATTCTAATGTTTATCTAAGTTCGTCCTTAGAAAGAGACTAACTTGGGACGAACTAAGACAAACCTTAGAATGAGACTAACGTTTGTCTGTGTTCGTCCCAAGTTAATCTCGTTAGTCTCAATCTAAGGTTTGTCTAAGTTCGCTCTTAGAAAGAGACTAACTTGGGACAAACTAAGACAAACCACAGAATGAGACCTAAGTTTGTCTTTGTTCGTCCCAAGTTAGTCTCGTTTGTCTCATTCTAAGGTTTGTCAAAGTTCGTCCTTAGAAAGAGACTAACTTGGGCCGAACTTAGACAAACCTTAGAATGAGACTTAAGTTTGTCTTTGTTCGTCCCAAGTTAGTCTCGTTAGTCTCATTCTAAGGTTTGTCTAAGTTCGTCCTTAGAATGAGACTAACTTGGGACGAACTTGGACAAACCTTAGAATGAGACTTTAGTTTGTCTTTGTTTGTCCCAAGTTAGTCTCGTTAGTCTCATTCTATGGTTTGTCTAAGTTCGTCATTAGAAAGAGACTAACTTGGGACGAACTTAGACAAACCTTAGGATGAGACTTAAGTTTGTCTTTGTTCGTCCCAAGTTAGTCTCGTTAGTCTCATTCTAATGTTTATCTAAGTTCGTCCTCAGAAAGAGACAAACTTGGGACGAACTAAGACAAACCTTAGAATGTGACTAACGTTTGTCTTTGTTCATCCCAAGTTAGTCTCGTTAGTCTCATTTTAAGGTTTGTCTAAGTTCGTCATTAGAAAGAGATAACTTGGGACGAACTTAGACAGACCTTAGAATGAGACTTAAGTTTGTTTTTGTTCGTCCCAAGTTAGTCTCGTTAGTCTCATTCTAAGGTTTGTCTAAGTTCGTCCTTAGAAAGAGACTAACTTGGGACGAACTAAGACAAACCTTAGAATGAGACTAACGTTTGTCTTTGTTCGTTCCAAGTTAGTCTCGTTAGTCTCATTCCAAGGTTCGTCTAAGTTCGTCCTTAGAAAGAGACTAACTTGGGACGAACAAAGACAAACCTTAGAATGAGACTTAAGTTTGTCTTTGTTCGTCCCAAGTTAGTCTCATTAGTCTCATTCTAAGGTTTGTCTGAGTTCGTCCTTAAAAAGAGACAAACTTGGGACGAACTAAGACAAACCTTAGAATGAGACTAACGTTTGTCTTTGTTCGTCCCAAGTTAGTCTCGTTAGTCTCATTTTAAGGTTTGTCTAAGTTCGTCATTAGAAAGAGATAACTTGGGACGAACTTAGACAGACCTTAGAATGAGATTTAAGTTTGTCTTTGTTCGTCCCAAGTTAGTCTCGTTAGTCTCATTCTAAGGTTTGTCTAAGTTCGTCCTTAGAAAGACACAAACTTGGGACGAACTTAGAAAAACCTTAGAATAAGACTTAAGTTTGTCTTTGTTCGTCCCAAGTTAGTCTCGTTAGTCTCATTCTAAGGTTTGTCTAAGTTCGTCCTTAGAAAGAGACTAACTTGGGACGAACTAAGACAAACCTTAGAATGAGACTAACGTTTGTCTTTGTTCGTTCCAAGTTAGTCTCGTTAGTCTCATTCCAAGGTTTGTCTAAGTTCGTCCTTAGAAAGAGACTAACTTGGGACGAACAAAGACAAACCTTAGAATGAGACTTAAGTTTGTCTTTGTTCGTCCCAAGTTAGTCTCATTACTCTCATTCTAAGGTTTGTCTAAGTTCGTCCTTAGAATGAGACTAACTTGGGATGAACTTGGACAAACCTTAGAATGAGACTTTAGTTTTTCTCTGTCCGTCCCAAGTTAGTCACGTTAGTCTCATTCTATGGTTTGTCTACGTTCGTCCTTAGAAAGAGACTAACTTCGGACGAACTAAGACAAACCTTAGAATGAGACTAACGTTTGTCTTTGTTCGTCCCAAGTTAGTCTCGTTAGTCTCATTTTAAGGTTTGTCTAAGTTCGTCATTAGAAAGAGATAACTTGGGACGAACTTAGACAGACCTTAGAATGAGACTTAAGTTTGTCTTTGTTCGTCCCAAGTTAGTCTCGTTAGTCTCATTCTAAGGTATGTCTAAGTTCGTCCTTAGAAAGAGACTAACTTGGGACGAACTAAGACAAACCTTAGAATGAGACTAACGTTTGTCTTTGTTCGTTCCAAGTTAGTCTCGTTAGTCTCATTCCAAGGTTTGTCTAAGTTCGTCCTTAGAAAGAGACTAACTTGGGACGAACAAAGACAAAGCTTAGAATGAGACTTAAGTTTGTCTTTGTTCGTCCCAAGTTAGTCTCATTAGTCTCATTCTAAGGTTTGTCTGAGTTCGTCCTTGCAAAGAGACCAACTTGGGACAAACTTAGACAAACCTTAGAATGAGATTTAAGTTTGTCTTTGTTTGTCCCAAGTTAGTCTCGTTAGTCTCATTCTAAGGTTTGTCTAAGTTCGTTCTTAGAAAGACACAAACTTGGGATGAACTTAGAAAAACCTTAGAATAAGACTTAAGTTTGTCTTTGTTCGTCCCAAGTTAGTCTCGTTAGTCTCATTCTAAGGTTTGTCTAAGTTCGTCCTTAGAAAGAGACTAACTTGGGACGAACTTAGACAAACCTTTGAATGCGACTTAAGTTAGTCTCGTTAGTCTCATTCTAAGCTTTGTCTAAGTTCGTCCTTAGAAAGAGACTAACTTGGGAAGAACTTGGACAAACCTTAGAATGAGACTTAATTTTGTCTTTGTTCGTCCCAAGTTAGTCTCGTTAGTCTCATTCTAAGGTTTGTCTAAGTTCATCCTTAGAAAGAGACTAACTTGGGACGAACAAAGACAAACCTTAGAATGAGACTTAAGTTTGTCTTTGTTCGTCCCTAGTTAGTCTCGTTAGTCTCATTCTAAGGTTTGTCTAAGTTCATCCTTAGAATGAGACTAACTTGGGACGAACATGGACAAACCTTAGAATGAGACTTTAGTTTGTCTTTGTTCGTCCCAAGTTAGTCTCGTTAGTCTCATTCTATGGTTTGTCTAAGTTCGTCATTAGAAAGAGACTAACTTGGGACGAACTTAGACAAACCTTAGAATGGGACTTAAGTTTGTCTTTGTTCGCCCCAAGTTAGTCTCGTTAGTCTCATTCTAATGTTGAACTAAGTTCGTCCTTAGAAACAGACTAACTTGGGACGAACTAAGACAAACCTTAGAATGAGACTAACGTTTGTCTTTGTTCGTCCCAAGTTAGTCTCGTTAGTCTCATTCTAAGGTTTGTCTAAGTTCGCTCTTAGAAAGAGACTAACTTGGGACAAACTAAGACAAACCTTAGAATGAGACCTAAGTTTGTCTTTGTTCGTCCCAAGTTAGTCTCGTTTGTCTCATTCTAAGGTTTGTCGAAGTTCGTCCTTAGAAAGAGACTAACTTGGGACGAACTTAGACAAACATTAGAATGAGACTTAAGTTTGTCTTTGTTCGTCCCAAGTTAGTCTCGTTAGTCTCATTCTAAGGTTTGTCTAAGTTCGTCCTTAGAATGAGACTAACTTGGGACGAACATGGACAAACCTTAGAATGAGACTTTAGTTTGTCTTTGTTCGTCCCAAGTTAGTCTCGTTAGTCTCATTCTATGGTTTGTCTAAGTTCGTCATTAGAAAGAGACTAACTTGGGACGAACTTAGACAAACCTTAGAATGAGACTTAAGTTTGTCTTTGTTCGTCCCAAGTTAGTCTCGTTAGTCTCATTCTTAGGTTTGTCTAAGTTCGTCCTTAGAAAGAGACTAACTTGGGACGAACTAAGACAAACCTTAGAATGAGACTAACGTTTGTCTTTGTTCGTTCCAAGTTAGTCTCGTTAGTCTCATTCCAAGGTTTGTCTAAGTTCGTCCTTAGAAAGAGACTAACTTGGGACGAACAAAGACAAACCTTAGAATGAGACTTAAGTTTGTCTTTGTTCGTCCCAAGTTAGTCTCATTAGTCTCATTCTAAGGTTTGTCTGAGTTCGTCCTTAAAAAGAGACAAACTTGGGACGAACTAAGACAAACCTTAGAATGAGACTAACGTTTGTCTTTGTTCGTCCCAAGTTAGTCTCGTTAGTCTCATTTTAAGGTTTGTCTAAGTTCGTCATTAGAAAGAGATAACTTGGGACGAACTTAGACAGACCTTAGAATGAGATTTAAGTTTGTCTTTGTTCGTCCCAAGTTAGTCTCGTTAGTCTCATTCTAAGGTTTGTCTAAGTTCGTCCTTAGAAAGACACAAACTTGGGACGAACTTAGAAAAACCTTAGAATAAGACTTAAGTTTGTCTTTGTTCGTCCCAAGTTAGTCTCGTTACTCTCATTCTAAGGTTTGTCTAAGTTCGTCCATAGAAAGAGACTAACTTGGGACGAACTTGGACAAACCTTAGAATGAGACTTAAGTTTGTCTTTGTTCGTCCCTAGTTAGTCTCGTTAGTCTCATTCTAAGGTTTGTCTAAGTTCGTCCTTAGAATGAGACTAACTTGGGATGAACTTGGACAAACCTTAGAATGAGACTTTAGTTTTTCTCTGTCCGTCCCAAGTTAGTCACGTTAGTCTCATTCTATGGTTTGTCTACGTTCGTCCTTAGAAAGAGACTAACTTCGGACGAACTAAGACAAACCTTAGAATGAGACTAACGTTTGTCTTTGTTCGTCCCAAGTTAGTCTCGTTAGTCTCATTTTAAGGTTTGTCTAAGTTCGTCATTAGAAAGAGATAACTTGGGACGAACTTAGACAGACCTTAGAATGAGACTTAAGTTTGTCTTTGTTCGTCCCAAGTTAGTCTCGTTAGTCTCATTCTAAGGTATGTCTAAGTTCGTCCTTAGAAAGAGACTAACTTGGGACGAACTAAGACAAACCTTAGAATGAGACTAACGTTTGTCTTTGTTCGTTCCAAGTTAGTCTCGTTAATCTCATTCCAAGGTTTGTCTAAGTTCATCCTTAGAAAGAGACTAACTTGGGACGAACAAAGACAAAGCTTAGAATGAGACTTAAGTTTGTCTTTGTTCGTCCCAAGTTAGTCTCATTAGTCTCATTCTAAGGTTTGTCTGAGTTCGTCCTTGCAAAGAGACCAACTTGGGACAAACTTAGACAAACCTTAGAATGAGATTTAAGTTTGTCTTTGTTTGTCCCAAGTTAGTCTCGTTAGTCTCATTCTAAGGTTTGTCTAAGTTCGTTCTTAGAAAGACACAAACTTGGGACGAACTTAGAAAAACCTTAGAATAAGACTTAAGTTTGTCTTTGTTCGTCCCAAGTTAGTCTCGTTAGTCTCATTCTAAGGTTTGTCTAAGTTCGTCCTTAGAAAGAGACTAACTTGGGACGAACAAAGACAAACCTTAGAATGAGACTTAAGTTTGTCTTTGTTCGTCCCTAGTTAGTCTCGTTAGTCACATTCTAAGGTTTGTCTAAGTTCGTCCTTAGAATGAGACTAACTTGGGACGAACATGGACAAACCTTAGAATGAGACTTTAGTTTGTCTTTGTTCGTCCCAAGTTAGTCTCGTTAGTCTCATTCTATGGTTTGTCTAAGTTTGTCATTAGAAAGAGACTAACTTGGGACGAACTTAGACAAACCTTAGAATGAGACTTTAGTTTGTCTTTGTTCGCCCCAAGTTAGTCTCGTTAGTCTCATTCTAATGTTGAACTAAGTTCGTCCATAGAAACACACTAACTTGGGACGAACTAAGACAAACCTTAGAATGAGACTAACGTTTGTCTTTGTTCGTCCCAAGTTAGTCTCGTTAGTCTCATTCTAAGGTTTGTCTAAGTTCGCTCTTAGAAAGAGACAAACTTGGGACAAACTAAGACAAACCTTAGAATGAGACCTAAGTTTGTCTTTGTTCGTCCCAAGTTAGTCTCGTTTGTCTCATTCTAAGGTTTGTCAAAGTTCGTCCTTAGAAAGAGACTAACTTGGGACGAACTTAGACAAACCTTAGAATGAGACTTAAGTTTGTCTTTGTTCGTCCCAAGTTAGTCTCGTTAGTCTCATTCTAAGGTTTGTCTAAGTTCGTCCTTAGAATGAGACTAACTTGGGACGAACATGGACAAACCTTAGAATGAGACTTTAGTTTGTCTTTGTTCGTCCCAAGTTAGTCTCGTTAGTCTCATTCTATGGTTTGTCTAAGTTCGTCATTAGAAAGAGACTAACTTGGGACGAACTTAGACAAACCTTAGAATGAGACTTAAGTTTGTCTTTGTTCGTCCCAAGTTAGTCTCGTTAGTCTCATTCTAAGGTTTGTCTAAGTTCGTCCTTAGAAAGAGACTAACTTGGGACGAACTAAGACAAACCTTAGAATGAGACTAACATTTGTCTTTGTTCGTTCCAAGTTAGTCTTGTTAGTCTCATTCTAAGGTTTGTCTAAGTTCGTCCTTAGAAAGAGACTAACATGGGACGAACTAAGACAAACCTTAGAATGAGACTTACGTTTGTCTTTGTTCGTCCCAAGTTAGTCTCGTTAGTCTCATTCTAAGGTTTGTCTAAGTTCGTTCTAGAAAGTGACTAACTTGGGACGAAGTTAGACAAACATTATAATGAGACTTAAGTTTGTTATTGTTCGTCATAAGTTAGTCTCGTTAGTCTCATTCTAAGGTTTGTCTAAGTTCGTCCTTAGAAAGAGACTAACTTGGGACGAACAAAGACAAACCTTAGAATGAGATTTAAGTTTGTCTTTGTTCGTCCCAAGTTAGACTCGTTAGTCTCATTCTAAGGTTTGTCTAAGTTCGTCCTCAGAATGAGACTAACTTGGGACGAACTAAGACAAACCTTAGAATGAGACTTACGTTTGTCTATGTTCGTCCCAAGTTAGTCTCGTTAGTCTCATTCTAAGGTTTGTCTATGTTCGTCCTTAAAGTGACTAACATGGGATGAACTTAGACAAACCTTATAATGAGACAAACGTTTGTCTTTGTTCGTCCCAAGTTAGTCTCATTAGTCTCATTCTAAGGGTTGTCTAAGTTTGTCCTTAGAAAGAGACTAACTTGGGACGAACTAAGACAAACCTTAAAATGAGACTTACGTTTGTCTTTGTTCGTCCCAAGTTAGTCTCGTTAGTCTCATTCTAAGGTTTGTCTAAGTTCGTTCTAGAAAGTGACTAACTTGGGACGAAGTTAGACAAACATTAGAATGAGACTTAAGTTTGTTATTGTTCGTCATAAGTTAGTCTCGTTAGTCTCATTCTAAGGTTTGTCTAAGTTCGTCCTTAGAAAGAGACTAACTTGGGACGAACAAAGACAAACCTTAGAATGAGATTTAAGTTTGTCTTTGTTCGTCCCAAGTTAGACTCGTTAGTCTCATTCTAAGGTTTGTCTAAGTTCATCTTTAGAAAGACACAAACTTGGGACGAACTTAGAAAAACCTTAGAATAAGACTTAAGTTTGTCTTTGTTCGTCCCAATTTAGTCTCGTTAGTCTCATTCTAAGGCTTGTCTAAGTTCGTCCTTAGAAAGAGACTAACTTGGGACGAACTTGGACAAACCTTAGAATGAGACTTAAGTTAGTCTCGTTAGTCTCATTCTAAGCTTTGTCTAAGTTCGTCCTTAGAAAGAGACTAACTTGGGACGAACTTAGACAAACCGTAGAATGCGACTTAAGTTAGTCTCGTTAGTCTCATTATAAGCTTTGTCTAAGTTCGTCCATAGAAAGAGACTAACTTGGGACGAACTTGGACAAACCTTAGAATGAGACTTAAGTTTGTCTTTGTTAGTCCCTAGTTAGTCTCGTTAGTCTCTTTCTAAGGTTTATCTAAGTTCGTCCTTTGAAAGTGACTAACTTGGGATGAACTAAGACAAACCTTAGAATGAGACTAACGTTTGTCTTTGTTAGTCCCTAGTTAGTCTCGTTAGTCTCATTCTAAGGTTTGTCTAAGTTCGTCCTTAGAAAGAGACTAACTTGGGACGAACTAAGACAAACCTTAGAATGGGATTTAAGTTTGTCTTTGTTCGTCCCAAGTTAGGCTCGTTAGTCTCATTCTAAGGTTTGTCTACGTTCCTCCTTAAAAAGACACAAACTTGGGACGAACTTAGAAAAACCTTAGATAAGACTTAAGTTTGTCTTTGTTCGTTCCAAGTTAGTCTCGTTAGTCTCATTCTAAGGTTTGTCTAAGTTCGTCCTTAGAAAGAGACTAACTTGGGACGAACTTAGACAAACCTTAGAATGCAACTTAAGTTAGTTTCGTTAGTTTCATTCTAAGCTTTGTCTAAGTTCGTCCTTAGAAAGAGACTAACTTGGGACGAACTTGGACAAACCTTAGAATGAGACTTAAGTTTGTCTTTATTCGTCCCTGGTTAGTCTCGTTTGTCTCATTCTGAGGTTTGTCTAAGTTCGTCCTTCGAAAGACACTAACTTGGGACTAACTTGGACAAACCTTAGAATGAGACTTTAGTTTGGCTTTGTTCGTCCCAAGTTAGTCTCGTTAGTCTCATTCTAAGCTTTGTCTGAGTTCGTCCTTAGAAAGAGACTAACTTAGGACGAACTTGGACAAACCTTAGAATGAGACTTAAGTTTGTCTTTATTCGTCCCTAGTTAGTCTCGTTTGTCTCATTCTAAGGTTTGTCTAAGTTCGTCCTTAGAAAGAGACTAACTTGGGACGAACTAAGACAAACCTTAGAATGAGACTTACGTTTGTCTTTGTTCGTCCCAATTTAGTCTCGTTAGTCTCATTCTAAGGTTTGTCTAAGTTCGTCCTTAGAAAGTGACTAACTTGGGACGAACTTAGACAAACCTTAGAAAGAGACAAACGTTTGTCTTTGTTCATCCCAAGTTAGTCTAGTTAGTCTCATTCTAAGGTTTGTCTAAGTTCGTCCTTAGAAAGAGACTAACTTGGGACGAACTAAGACAAACCTTAGAATGAGACTTACATCTGTCTTTGTTCATCCCAAGTTAGTCCTGTTAGTCTCATTCTAAGGTTTGTCTAAGTTCGTCCTTAGAAAGTGACTAACTTGGGACGAAGTTAGACAAACATTAGAATGAGACTTAAGTTTGTCTTTCTTCATCCCAAGTTAGTCTCGTTAGTCGAATTCTAAGGTTTGTCTAAGTTCGTCCTTAGAAAGAGACTAACTTGGGACGAACTTAGACAAACCTTGGAATGAGACTTAAGTTTGTCTTTGCTCGTCCCAAGTTAGTCTCGTTAGTCTCATTCTAAGTCTTGTCTAAGTTCGTCCTTAGAAAGAGACTAACTTGGGACGAACTAAGACAAACCTTAGAATGAGACTAACGTTTGTCTTTGTTCGTCCCAAGTTAGTCTCGTTAGTCTCATTCTAAGGTTTTTCTAAGTTCGTCCTTAGAAAGAGACTAACTTGGCACGAACTTAGACAAACCTTAGAATGAGACTTAAGTTGGTCTTTGTTCGTCCCAAGTTAGTCTCGTTAGTCTCATTCTAAGGTTTGTCTAAGTTCGTCCTTAGAAGGAGACTAACTTGGGACGAACTAAGACAAACCTTAGAATGAGACTAACGTTTGTCTTTGTTCGTCCCAAGTTAGTCTCGTTAGTCTCATTCTAAGGTTTTTCTAAGTTCATCCTTAGAAAGAGACTAACTTGGGATGAACTAAGACAAACCGTAGAATGAGACATACGTTTGTCTTTGTTCGCCCCAAGTTAGTCTCGTTAGTCTCATTCTAAGGTTTGTCTAAGTTCGTCCTTAGAAAGAGACTAACATGGGACGAACTTAGACAAACCTTAGAATGCGACTTAAGTTTGTCTCGTTAGTCTCATTCTAAGCTTTGTCTAAGTTCGTCCTTAGAAAGAGACTAACTTGGGACGAACTTGGACAAACCTTAGAATGATACTTAAGTTTGTCTTTGTTCGTCCCTTGTTAGTCCCGTTAGTCTCATTCTAAGGTTTGTCTAAGTTCGTCCTTAGAAAGAGACTAACTTGGGACGAACTTGGACAAACCTTAGAATGAGACTTAAGTTAGTCTCGTTAGTCTCATTCTAAGCTTTGTCTAAGTTCGTCCTTAGAAATAGACTAACTTGGGACGAACTTAGACAAACCGTAGAATGCGACTTAAGTTAGTCTCGTTAGTCTCATTCTAAGCTTTGTCTAAGTTCGTCCTTAGAAAGAGACTAACTTGGGACGAACTTGGACAAACCTTAGAATGAGACTTAAGTTTGTCTTTGTTCGTCCCTAGTTAGTCTCGTTAGTCTCATTTTAAGGTTTGTCTAAGTTCGTCCTTAGAAAGAGACTAACTTGGGACGAACTTGGACAAACCTTAGAATGAGACTTAAGTTTGTCTTTGTTCGTCCCTAGTTAGTCTCGTTAGTCTCATTCTAAGGTTTTTGTAAGTTCGTCCTTAGAAAGAGACTAACTTGGGACGAACTTGGACAAACCTTAGAATGAGACTTAAGTTAGTCTCGTTAGTCTCATTCTAAGGTTTGTCTAAGTTCGTCCTTAGAAAGAGACTACTATGGGACGAACTTAGACAAACCTTAGAATGCGACTTAAGTTAGTCTCGTTAGTCTCATTCTAAGCTTTGTCTAAGTTCGTCCTTAGAAAGAGACTAACTTGGGACGAACTTGGACAAACCATAGAATGAGACTTAAGTTTTTCTTTGTTTGTCCCTAGTTAGTCTCGTTAGTCTCATTCTAAGGTTTGTCTAAGTTCATCCTTAGAAAGACACTAACTTGGGACGAACTTGGACAAACTTTAGAATGAGACTTTAGTTTGGCTTTGTTCGTCCCAAGTTAGTCTCGTTAGTCTCATTCTAAGGTTTGTGTAAGTTCGTCCTTAGAAAGAGACTAACATGGGACGAACTTCGACAAACCTTAGAATGCGACTTAAGTTTGTCTCGTTAGTCTCATTCTAAGCTTTGTCTAAGTTCGTCCTTAGAAAGAGACTAACTTGGGACGAACTTGGACAAACCTTAGAATGAGACTTAAGTTTGTCTTTGTTCGTCCCTTGTTAGTCCCGTTAGTCTCATTCTAAGGTTTGTCTAAGTTCGTCCTTAGAAAGAGACTAACTTGGGACGAACTTGGACAGACCTTAGAATGAGACTTAAGTTAGTCTCGTTAGTCTCATTCTAAGCTTTGTCTAAGTTCGTCCTTAGAAATAGACTAACTTGGGACGAACTTAGACAAACCGTAGAATGCGACTTAAGTTAGTCTCGTTAGTCTCATTCTAAGCTTTGTCTAAGTTCGTCCTTAGAAAGAGACTAACTTGGGACGAACTTGGGCAAACCTTAGAATGAGACTTAAGTTTGTCTTTGTTCGTCCCTAGTCAGTCTCGTTAGTCTCATTCTAAGGTTTGTCTAAGTTCGTCCTTAGAAAGAGACTAACTTGGGACGAACTTGGACAAACCTTAAAATGAGACTTAAGTTTGTCTTTGTTCGTCCCAAGTTAGTCTCGTTAGTCTCATTCTAAGGTTTGGCTAAGTTCGTCCTTAGAAAGAGACTAACTTGGGACGAACTAAAACAAACCTTAGAATGAGACTTACGTTTGTCTTTGTTCGTCCCAAGTTAGTCTCGTTAGTCTCATTCTTAGGTTTGTCTAAGTTCGTCCTTAGAAAGTGTCTAACTTGGGGCGAACCTAGACAAACCTTAGAAAGAGACAAATGTTTGTCTTTGTTCGTCCCAAGTTAGTCTCGTTAGTCTCATTCTAAGGTTTGTCTAAGTTCGTCCTTAGAAAGAGACTAACTTAGGACGAACTAAGACAAACCTTAGAATGAGACTTACGTTTGTCTTTGTTCGTCCCAAGTTAGTCCCGTTAGTCTCATTCTAAGGTTTGTCTAAGTTCGTCCTTAGAAAGTGACTAACTTGGGATGAACTAAGACAAACCTTAGAATGAGACTAACGTTTGTCTTTGTTCGTCCCAAGTTAGTCTCGTTAGTCTCATTCTAAGGTTTGTCTAAGTTCGTCCTTAGAAAGTGACTAACTTGGGATGAACTAAGACAAACCTTAGAATGAGACTAACGTTTGTCTTTGTTCGTCCCAAGTTAGTCTCGTTAGTCTCATTCTAAGGTTTGTCTAAGTTCGTCCTTAGAAAGAGACTAACTTGGGACGAACTTAGACAAACCTTAGAATGAGACTTAAGTTTGTCTATGTTCGTCGCAAGTTAGTCTTGTTTGTCTCATTCTAAGGTTTATCTAAATTTGTCCTTAGAAAGAGACTAACTTGGGACGAACTAAGACAAACCTTAGAATGAGACTAACGTTTGTCTTTGTTCGTCCCTAGTTAGTCTCGTTAGTCTCATTCAAAGGTTTGTCTAAGTTCCTCCTTAGAAAGAGACTAACTTGGGACGAACTTAGACAAACCTTAGAATGAGACTTAAGTTTGTCTTTGTTCGTCCCAAGTTAGTCTCGTTAGTCTCATTCTAAGGTTTGTCGATGTTCGTCCTTAGAAAGAGACTAACTTGGGACGAACTTAGACAAAATCTAGAATGTGACTTAAGTTTGTCTTTGTTCATCCCAAGTTAGTCTCGTTAGTTTCATTCTAAGGTTTGTCTAAGATCGTCCTTAGAAAGAGACTAACTTGGGACGAACTTAGACAAACCTTAGAATGAGACTTAAGTTTGTCTTTGTTCGTCCCAAGTTAGTCTCGTTAGTCTCATTCTAAGGTTTGTCAAAGTTCGTCCTTAGAAAGAGACTAACTTGGGACGAACTTAGACAAACCTTAGAATGAGATTTAAGTTTGTCCTTGTTCGTCCCAAGTTAGTCTCGTTAGTCTTATTCTATGGTTTGTCTAAGTTCGTCCTTAGAAAGAGACTAACTTGGGTTGAACTAAGACAAACCTTAGAATGAGTCTTAAGTTTGTCTTAGTTCGTCCCAAGTTAGTCTCGTTAGTCTCAATCTAAGGTTTGTCTAAGTTCGTCCTTAGAAAGAGACTAGCTTGGGATGAACTTAGACAAACCTTAGAATGAGACTTAAGTTTGTCTTTGTTCCTCCCAAGTTTGTCTCGTTAGTCTCATTCCAAGGTTTGTCTAAGTTCGTCCTTAGAAAGAGACTACCTTGGGACGAACTTAGACAAACCTTAGAATGAGACTAACGTTTGTCTTTGTTCATCCCAAGTTAATCCCGTTAGTCTCATTCTAAGGTTTGTCTAAGTTCGTCATTAGAAAGACACTAACTTGGGACAAATTTATACAAACCTTAGAATGAGACATAAGTATGTCTTTGTTCATCCCAAGTTAGTCTCGTTTATCTCATTCTAAGGTTTGTCTAAGTTCGTCCTTAGAAAGAGACTAACTTGGGACGAACTTAGATAAACCTTAGAATGAGACTTAAGTTTGTCTTTGTTCGTCCCAAGTTAGTCTCGTTAGTCTCAATCTAAGGTTTGTCTAAGTTCATCCTTAGAAAGAGACTAGCTTGGGATGAACTTAGACAAACCTTAGAATGAGACTTAAGTTTGTCTTTGTTCGTCCCTAGTTTGTCTCGTTAGTCTCATTCCAAGGTTTGTCAAAGTTCGTCCTTAGAAAGAGACTACCTTGGGACGAACTTAGACAAACCTTAGAATGAGACTAACGTTTCTCTTTGTTCATCCCAAGTTAATCCCGTTAGTCTCATTCTAAGGTTTGTCTAAGTTCGTCATTAGAAAGACACTAACTTGGGACAAATTTATACAAACCTTAGAATGAGACATAAGTATGTCTTTGTTTGTCCCAAGTTAGTCTCGTTAGTCTCATTCTAAGGTTTGTCTAAGTTCGTCCTTAGAAAGAGACTAACTTGGGACGAACTTAGATAAACCTTAGAATGAGACTTAAGTTTGTCTTTGTTCGTCCCAAGTTAGTCTCGTTAGTCTCATTCTAAGGTTTGTCTAAGTTCGTCCTTAGAAAGAGATAACTTGGGATGAACTTAGACAAACCATAGAATGAGACTAAAGTTTGTCTTTGTTCGTCCCAAGTTAGTCGCGTTAGTCTTATTCTATGGTTTGTCTAAGTTCGTCCTTAGAAAGAGACTAACTTGGGACGAACTAAGACAAACCTTAGAATGAGTCCTAAGTTTGTCTTTGTTCGTCCCAAGTTAGTCTCGTTAGTCTCAATCTAAGGTTTGTCTAAGTTCGTCCTTAGAAAGAGACTAGCTTGGGATGAACTTAGACAAACCTTAGAATGAGACTTAAGTTTGTCTTTGTTCGTCCCAAGTTTGTCTCGTTAGTCTCATTCCAAGGTTTGTCTAAGTTCGTCCTTAGAAAGAGACTACCTTGGGACGAACTTAGACAAACCTTAGAATGAGACTAACGTTTGTCTTTGTTCATCCCAAGTTAATCCCGTTAGCCTCATTCTAAGGTTTGTCTAAGTTCGTCATTAGAAAGACACTAACTTGGGACAAATTTATACAAACCTTAGAATGAGACATAAGTATGTCTTTGTTCGTCCCAAGTTAGTCTCGTTAGTCTCATTCTAAGGTTTGTCTAAGTTCGTCCTTAGAAAGAGACTAACTTGGGACGAACTTAGATAAACCTTAGAATGAGACTTAAGTTTGTCTTTGTTCGTCCCAAGTTAGTCTCGTTAGTCTCAATCTAAGGTTTGTCTAAGTTCGTCCTTAGAAAGAGACTAGCTTGGGATGAACTTAGACAAACCTTAGAATGAGACTTAAGTTTGTCTTTGTTCGTCCCAAGTTTGTCTCGTTAGTCTCATTCCAAGGTTTGTCAAAGTTCGTCCTTAGAAAGAGACTACCTTGGGACGAACTTAGACAAACCTTAGAATGAGACTAACGTTTGTCTTTGTTCATCCCAAGTTAATCCCGTTAGTCTCATTCTAAGGTTTGTCTAAGTTCGTCATTAGAAAGACACTAACTTGGGACAAATTTATACAAACCTTAGAATGAGACATAAGTATGTCTTTGTTCGTCCCAAGTTAGTCTCGTTAGTCTCATTCTAAGGTTTGTCTAAGTTCGTCCTTAGAAAGAGACTAACTTGGGAGGAACTTAGATAAACCTTAGAATGAGACTTAAGTTTGTCTTTGTTCGTCCCAAGTTAGTCTCGTTAGTCTCATTCTAAGGTTTGTCTAAGTTCGTCCTTAGAAAGAGATAACTTGGGATGAACTTAGACAAACCATAGAATGAGACTAAAGTTTGTCTTTGTTCGTCCCAAGTTAGTCTCGTTAGTCTTATTCTATGGTTTGTCTAAGTTCATCCTTAGAAAGAGACTAACTTGGGACGAACTAAGACAAACCTTAGAATGAGTCTTAAGTTTGTCTTTGTTCGTCCCAAGTTAGTCTCGTTAGTCTCAATCTAAGGTTTGTCTAACTTCGTCCTTAGAAAGAGACTAACTTGGGACGAACTAAGACAAACCTTAGAATGAGACTAACGTTTGTCTTTGTTCGTCCCAAGTTATTCTCGTTAGTCTCATTCTAAGGTTTGTCTAAGTTCGTCCTTAGAAAGAGATAACTTGGGACGAACTTAGACAAACCATAGAATGAGACTAAAGTTTGTCTTTGTTCGTCCCAAGTTAGTCTCGTTAGTCTTATTCTATGGTTTGTCTAAGTTCGTCCTTAGAAAGAGACTAACTTGGGACGAACTAAGACAAACCATAGAATGAGACTTAAGTATGTCTTTGTTCGTCCCAAGTTAGTCTCGTTAGTCTCATTCTAAGGTTTGTCTAAGTTCGTCCTTAGAAAAAGACTAACTTGGGACGAACTTAGATAAACCTTAGAATGAGACTTAAGTTTGTCTTTGTTCGTCCCAAGTTAGTCTTGTTAGT
The DNA here is from genome assembly GCA_033675215.1 of Rhodiola kirilowii. Taxonomy (NCBI): domain Eukaryota; kingdom Viridiplantae; phylum Streptophyta; class Magnoliopsida; order Saxifragales; family Crassulaceae; genus Rhodiola; species Rhodiola kirilowii. The sequence continues at coordinate 134,451 of JAUCNB010000062.1, forward strand.
CTCATTCTAAGGTTTGTCTAAGTTCGTCCTTAGAAAGAGACTAACTTTGGACGAACAAAGACAAACCTTAGAATGAGACTTAAGTTTGTCTTTGTTCGTCCCAAGTTAGTCTCGTTAGTCTCAATCTAAGGTTTGTCTAAGTTCGTCCTTAGAAAGAGACGAACTTGGGACGAACTTTGACAAACCTTAGAATGAGACTAACGTTTGTCTTTGTTCGTCCCAGGTTAGTCTCGTTAGTCTCATTCTAAGGTTTGTCTAAGTTCGTCCTTTGAAAGAGACTAACTTGGGACGAACTAAGACAAACCTTAGAATGAGATTAACGTTATTCTTTGTTCGTCCCAAGTTAGTCCCGTTAGTCTCATTCTAAGGTTTGTCTAAGTTCGTCCTTAGAAAGAGACTAACTTGGAACGAACTTAGACAAACCTTAGAATGAGACTTAAGTTTGTCTTTGTTCGTCCCAAGTTAGTCTCGTTAGTCTCATTCTAAGGTTTGTCGAAGTTCGTCCTTAGAAAGAGACTAACTTGGGACGAACTTAGACAAACTCTAGAATGAGACTTAAGTTTGTCTTTGTTCGTCCCAAGTTAGTCTCGTTAGTCTCATTCTAAGGTTTGTCTAAGATCGTCCTTAGAAAGAGACTAACTTGGGACGAACTTAGACAAACCTAAGAATGAGACTTAAGTTTGTCTTTGTTCATCCCAAGTTAGTCTCGTTAGTCTCATTCTAAGGTTTGTCGAAGTTCGTCCTTAGAAAGAGACTAACTTGGGACGAACTTAGACAAACCTTAGAATGAGACTTAAGTTTGTCCTTGTTCGTCCCAAGTTAGCCTCGTTAGTCTTATTCTATGGTTTGTCTAAGTTCGTCCTTAGAAAGAGACTAACTTGGGACAAACTAAGACAAACCTTAGAATGAGACTAACGTTTGTCTTTGTTCGTCCCAAGTTATTCTCGTTAGTCTCATTCTAAGGTTTGTCTAAGTTCGTCCTTAGAAAGAGATAACTTGGGACGAACTTAGACAAACCATAGAATGAGACTTAAGTTTGTCTTTGTTCGTCCCAAGTTAGTCTCGTTAGTCTCATTCAAAGGTTTGTCTAAGTTCATCCTTAGAAAGAGACTAACTTGGGACGAACTAAGACAAACCTTAGAATGAGACTAACGTTTGTCTTTGTTTGTCTTAAGTTATTCTCGTTAGTCTTATTCTAAGGTTTGTCTAAGTTCGTCCTTAGAAAGAGATAACTTGGGACGAACTTAGACAAACCATAGAATGAGACTTAAGTTTGTCTTTGTTCGTCCCAAGTTAGTCCCGTTAGTCTTATTCTATGGTTTGTCTAAGTTCGTCCTTAGAAAGAGACTAACTTGGGACGAACTAAGACAAACCTTAGAATGAGTCTTAAGTTTGTCTTTGTTCGTCCCAAGTCAGTCTCGTTAGTCTCAATCTAGGTTTTGTTTAAGTTCATCCTTAGAAAGAGACTAAATGGGACGAACTTAGACAAACCTTAGAATGAGACATAAGTATGTCTGTGTTCGTCCCAAGTTAGTCTCGTTAGTCTCATTCTAAGGTTTGTCTAAGTTCGTCCTTAGAAAGAGACTAACTTTGGCTGAAACAAAGACAAACCTTAGAATGAGACTTACGTTTGTCTTTGTTCGTCCCAAGTTAGTCTCGTTAGTCTCATTCTAAGGTTTGTCTAAGTTCGCCCTTAGAAAGAGACTAACTTGGGATGAACTTAGACAAACCTTAGAATGAGACTTAAGTTTGTCTTTGTTCGTCCCAAGTTAGTCTCGTTAGTCTCAATCTAAGGTTTGTCTAAGTTCATCCTTAGAAAGAGACTAACTTGGGACGAACTTAGACAAACCTTAGAATGAGACTAACGTTTGTCTTTGTTCGTCCCAAGTTAGTCTCGTTAGTCTCATTCTAAGGTTTGTCTAAGTTCGTCCTTTGAAAGAGATTAACTTGGGACGAACTAAGACAAACCTTAGAATGTGATTAACGTTATTCTTTGTTCGTCCCAAGTTAGTCCCGTTAGTCTCATTCTAAGGTTTGTCTAAGTTCATCCTTAGAAAGAGACTAACTTGGGACGAACTTAGACAAACCTTAGAATGAGACTTAAGTTTGTCTTTGTTCGTCGCAAGTTAGTCTCGTTTGTCTCATTCTAAGGTTTATCTAAATTCGTCCTTAGAAAGAGACTAACTTGGGACGAACTAAGACAAACCTTAGAATGAGACTAACGTTTGTCTTGATTCGTCCCTAGTTAGTCTCGTTAGTCTCATTCTAAGGTTTGTCTAAGTTCCTCCTTAGAAAGAGACTAACTTGGGACGAACTAAGACAAACCTTAGAATGAGACTTAAGTTTGTCTTTGTTCGTCCCAAGTTAGTCTCGTTAGTCTCATTCTAAGGTTTGTCGAAGTTCGTCCTTAGAAAGAGACTAACTTGGGACGAACTTAGACAAACCTTAGAATGAGACTTAAGTTTGTCCTTGTTCGTCCCAAGTTAGTCTCGTTAGTCTTATTCTATGGTTTGTCTAAGTTCGTCCTTAGAAAGATACTAACTTGGGACGAACTAAGACAAACCTTAGAATGAGACTATTGTTTGTCTTTGTTCGTCCCAAGTTATTCTCATTAGTCTCATTCTAAGGTCTGTCTAAGTTCGTCCTTAGAAAGAGCTAACTTGGGACGAACTTAGACAAAACATAGATTGAGACCTCAGTTTGTCTTTGTTCGTCCCATGTTAGTCTCGTTAGTCTCATTCTAAGGTTTGTCTAAGTTCGTCCTTCGAAAGAGACTAACTTGGGACGAACTAAGACAAACCTTAGAATGAGTCTTAAGTTTGTCTTTGTTCATCCCAAGTTAGTCTCGTTAGTCTCAATCTAAGGTTTGTCTAAGTTCGTCCTTAGAAAGAGTCTAACTTGGGACGAACTTAGACAAACCTTAGAATGCGACTTAAGTTAGTCTCGTTAGTCTCATTCTAAGCTATGTCTAAGTTCATCCTTAGAAAGAGACTAACTCGGGACGAACTTGGACAAACCTTAGAATGAGACTTAAGTTTGTCTTTGTTCGTCCCTAGTTAGTCTCGTTAGTCTCATTCTAAGGTTTGTCTAAGTTCGTCCTTAGAAAGAGACTAACTTGGGACGAACATAGACAAACCTTAGAATGAGACTTAAGTTTGTCTTTGTTCGTCCCAAGTTACTCTCGTTAGTCTCATTCTAAGGTTTGTCGAAGTTTGTCTTTAGAAAGAGACTAACTTGGGACGAACTTAGACAAACCTTAGAATGAGACTTAAGTTTGTCGTTGTTCATCCCAAGTTAGTCTCGTTAGTCTTATTCTATGGTTTGTCTATGTTCGTCCTTAGAAAGAGACTAACTTGGGACGAACTAAGACAAACCTTAGAATGAGACTAACGTTTGTCTTTGTTCGTCCCAAGTTATTCTCGTTAGTCTCATTCTAAGGTTTGTCTAAGTTCGTCCTTAGAAAGAGATAACTTGGGACGAACTTAGACAAACCATAGAATGAGACTTAAGTTTTTATTTGTTCGTCCCAAGTTAGTCTCGTTAGTCTCATTCTAAGGTTTGTCTAAGTTCGTCCTTAGAAAGAGACTAACTTGGGATGAACAAAGACAAACCTTAGAATGAGTCTTAAGTTTGTCTTTGTTCGTCCCAAGTTAGTCTCGTTAGTCTCAATCTAAGGTTTGTCTAAGTTCGTCCTTAGAAAGAGACTAACTTGGGACGAACTTAGACAAACCTTAGAATGAGACTTAAGTTTGTCTTTGTTCGTCCCAAGTTTGTCTCGTTAGTCTCATTCTAAGGTTTGTCTAAGTTCATCCTTAGAAAGAGACTACCTTGGGATGAACTTAGACAAACTTTAGAATGAGACTAACGTTTGTCTTTGTTCGTCCCAAGTTAGTCCCGTTGGTCTCATTCTAAGGTTTGTCTAAGTTCGTCATTAGAAAGACACTAACTTGGGACAAATTTATACAAACCTTAGAATGAGACATAAGTATGTCTTTGTTCGTCCCAAGTTAGTCCCGTTAGTCTCATTCTAAGGTTTGTCTAAGTTCGTCCTTAGAAAGAGACTAACTTTGGACGAACAAAGACAAACCTTAGAATGAGACTTAAGTTTGTCTTTGTTCGTCCCAACTTAGTCTCGTTAGTCTCATTCTAAGGTTTGTCAAAGTTCGTCCTTAGAAAGAGACTAACTTGGGACGAACTTAGACAAACCTTAGAATGAGACTTAAATTTGTCTTTGTTCGTCCCAAGTTAGTCTCGTTAGTCTCAATCTAAGGTTTGTCTAAGTTCGTCCTTAGAAAGAGACTAACTTGGGACGAACTTAGACAAACCTTAGAATGAGACAAACGTTTGTCTTTGTTCGTCCCAAGTTAGTCTCGTTAGTCTCATTCTAAGGTTTGTCTAAGTTCGTCCTTTGAAAGAGACTGACTTGGGACGAACTAAGACAAACCTTAGAATGAGATTAACGTTACTCTTTGTTCATCCCAAGTTAGTCCCGTTAGTCTCATTCTAAGGTTTGTCTAAGTTCGTCCTTAGAAAGAGACTAACTTGGGACGAACTTAGACAAACCTTAGAATGAGACTTAAGTTTGTCTTTGTTCGTCGCAATTTAGTCTCGTTTGTCCCATTCTAAGGTTTATCTAAATTCGTCCTTAGAAAGAGACTAACTTGGGACCAACTAAGACAAACCTTAGAATAAGACTAACGTTTGTCTTTGTTCGTCCCTAGTTAGTCTCGTTAGTCTCGTTAGTCTCATTCTAAGGTTTGTCTAAGTTCGTCCTTAGAAAGAGACTAACTTGGGACGAACTAAGACAAACCTTAGAATGAGACTTAAGTTTGTCTTTGTTCGTCCCAAGTTAGTCTCGTTAGTCTCATTCTAAGGTTTGTCGAAGTTCGTCCTTAGAAAGAGACTAACTTGGGACGAACTTAGACAAACTCTAGAATGAGACTTAAGTTTGTCTTTGTTCGTCCCAAGTTAGTCTCGTTAGTCTCATTCTAAGGTTTGTCTAAGATCGTCCTTAGAAAGAGACTAACTTGGGACGAACTTAGACAAACCTTAGAATGAGACTTAAGTTTGTCTTTGTTCGTCCCAAGTTACTCTCGTTAGTCTCATTCTAAGGTTTGTCGAAGTTTGTCTTTAGAAAGAGACTAACTTGGGACGAACTTAGACAAACCTTAGAATGAGACTTAAGTTTGTCGTTGTTCATCCCAAGTTAGTCTCGTTAGTCTTATTCTATGGTTTGTCTATGTTCGTCCTTAGAAAGAGACTAACTTGGGACGAACTAAGACAAACCTTAGAATGAGACTAACGTTTGTCTTTGTTCGTCCCAAGTTATTCTCGTTAGTCTCATTCTAAGGTTTGTCTAAGTTCGTCCTTAGAAAGAGATAACTTGGGACGAACTTAGACAAACCATAGAATGAGACTTAAGTTTTTATTTGTTCGTCCCAAGTTAGTCTCGTTAGTCTCATTCTAAGGTTTGTCTAAGTTCGTCCTTAGAAAGAGACTAACTTGGGATGAACAAAGACAAACCTTAGAATGAGTCTTAAGTTTGTCTTTGTTCGTCCCAAGTTAGTCTCGTTAGTCTCAATCTAAGGTTTGTCTAAGTTCGTCCTTAGAAAGAGACTAACTTGGGACGAACTTAGACAAACCTTAGAATGAGACTTAAGTTTGTCTTTGTTCGTCCCAAGTTTGTCTCGTTAGTCTCATTCTAAGGTTTGTCTAAGTTCATCCTTAGAAAGAGACTACCTTGGGATGAACTTAGACAAACTTTAGAATGAGACTAACGTTTGTCTTTGTTCGTCCCAAGTTAGTCCCGTTGGTCTCATTCTAAGGTTTGTCTAAGTTCGTCATTAGAAAGACACTAACTTGGGACAAATTTATACAAACCTTAGAATGAGACATAAGTATGTCTTTGTTCGTCCCAAGTTAGTCCCGTTAGTCTCATTCTAAGGTTTGTCTAAGTTCGTCCTTAGAAAGAGACTAACTTTGGACGAACAAAGACAAACCTTAGAATGAGACTTAAGTTTGTCTTTGTTCGTCCCAACTTAGTCTCGTTAGTCTCATTCTAAGGTTTGTCAAAGTTCGTCCTTAGAAAGAGACTAACTTGGGACGAACTTAGACAAACCTTAGAATGAGACTTAAATTTGTCTTTGTTCGTCCCAAGTTAGTCTCGTTAGTCTCAATCTAAGGTTTGTCTAAGTTCGTCCTTAGAAAGAGACTAACTTGGGACGAACTTAGACAAACCTTAGAATGAGACAAACGTTTGTCTTTGTTCGTCCCAAGTTAGTCTCGTTAGTCTCATTCTAAGGTTTGTCTAAGTTCGTCCTTTGAAAGAGACTGACTTGGGACGAACTAAGACAAACCTTAGAATGAGATTAACGTTACTCTTTGTTCATCCCAAGTTAGTCCCGTTAGTCTCATTCTAAGGTTTGTCTAAGTTCGTCCTTAGAAAGAGACTAACTTGGGACGAACTTAGACAAACCTTAGAATGAGACTTAAGTTTGTCTTTGTTCGTCGCAAGTTACTCTCGTTTGTCTCATTCTAAGGTTTATCTAAATTCGTCCTTAGAAAGAGACTAACTTGGGACGAACTAAGACAAACCTTAGAATGGGACAAACGGTTGTCTTTGTTCGTCCTTAGTTAGTCTCGTTAGTCTCATTCTAAGGTTTGTCTAAGTTCCTCCTTAGAAAGAGACTAACTTGGGACGAACTAAGACAAACCTTAGAATGAGACTTAAGTTTGTCTTTGTTCGTCCCAAGTTAGTCTCGTTAGTCTCATTCTAAGGTTTGTCGAAGTTCGTCCTTAGAAAGAGACTAACTTGGGACGAACTCAGACAAACCTTAGAATGAGACTTAAGTTTGTCCTTGTTCGTCCCAAGTTAGTCTCGTTAGTCTCATTCTAAGGTTTGTCTAAGTTCGTCCTTAGAAAGAGACTAACTTGGGACGAACTTAGACAAACCTTAGAATGAGACTTAAGTTTGTCTTTGTTCGTCCCAAGTTAGTCTCGTTAGTCTCATTCTAAGGGTTGTCGAAGTTCATCCTTAGAAAGAGAATAACTTGGCACGAACTTAGACAAACCTTAGAATGAGACTTAAGTTTGTCCTTGTTCGTCCCAAGTTAGTCTCGTTAGTCTTATTCTATGGTTTGTCTAAGTTCGTCCTTAGAAAGAGACTAACTTGGGACGAACTAAGACAAACCATAGAATGAGACTAACGTTTGTCTTTGTTCGTCCCAAGTTATTCTCGTTAGTCTCATTCTAAGGTTTGTCTAAGTTCGTCCTTAGAAAGAGGTAACTTGGGACGAACTTAGACAAACCATAGAATGAGACTTAAGTTTGTCTTTGTTCGTCCCAAGTTAGTCTCGTTAGTCTCATTCTAAGGTTTGTCTAAGTTCGTCATTAGAAAGAGACTAACTTGGGACGAACTAAGACAAACCTTAGAATGACTCTTAAGTTTGTCTTTGTTCGTCCCAAGTTAGTCTTGTTACTCTCATTCTAAGGTTTGTCTAAGTTCCTCCTTAGAAAGAGACTAACTTTGGCCGAACAAAGAGAAACCTTAGAATGAGACTTAAGTTTGTCTTTGTTCGTCCCAAGTTAGTCTCGTTAGTCTCATTCTAAGGTTTGTCTAAGTTCGTCCTTAGAAAGAGACCAACTTGGGACAAACTTAGACAAACCTTAGAAAGAGATTTAACTTTGTCTTTGTTCGTCCCAAGTTAGTCTCGTTAGTCTCATTCTAAGGTTTGTCTAAGTTTGTCCTTAGAAAGACACAAACTTGGGACGAACTTCGAAAAACCTTAGAATAAGACTTAAGTTTGTCTATTTTCGTCCCAAGTTAGTCTCGTTAGTCTCATTCTAAGGTTTGTCTAAGTTCATCCTTAGAAAGAGACTAACTTGGGACGAACTTGGACAAACCTTAGAATGAGACTTTAGTTTGGCTTTGTTCGTCCCAAGTTAGTCTCGTTAGTCTCATTCTTAGGTTTGGCTAAGTTCGTCCTTAGAAAGAGACTAACTTGGGACGAACTAAGACAAACCTTAGAATGAGACTTACGTTTGTCTTTTTTTATCCCAAGTTAGTCTCGTTAGTCACATTCTAAGGTTTGTCTAAGTTCGTCCTTAGAAAGTGACTAACTTGGGACGAACTTAGACAAACCTTAGAAAGAGATAAACGTTTGTCTTTGTTCGTCCCAAGTTAGTCTCGTTAGTCTCATTCTAAGGTTTGTCCAAGTTCATCTTTAGAAAGAGACTAACTTGGGACGAACTAAGACAAACCTTAGAATGAGACTTACGTTTGTCTTTGTTCGTCCCGTTAGTCTCATTCTAAGGTTTGTCTAAGTTCGTCCTTAGAAAGAGACTAACTTGGGACGAACTTAGACAAACATTATAATGAGACTTAAGTTTGTCTTTGTTCGTCCCAAGTTAGTCTCGTTAGTCTCATTCTACGGTTTTTCTAAGTTCATCCTTAGAAAAAGACAAACTTGGGACGAACTAAGACAAACCGTAGAATGAGACTTTAGTTTGTCTTTGTTCGTCCCAAGTTAATCTCGTTAGTCTCATTCTAAGGTTTGTCTAAGTTCGTCCTTAGAAAGACACAAACTTGGGACGAACTTAGAAAAACCTTAGAATAAGACTTAAGTTTGTCTTTGTTCGTCCCAAGTTTGTCTCGTTAGTCTCATTCTAAGGTTTGTCTAAGTTCGTCCTTAGAAATAGACTAACATGGGACGAACTTAGACAAACCTTAGAATGCGACTTAAGTTAGTCTCGTTAGTCTCATTCTAAGCTTTGTCTAAGTTCGTCCTTAGAAAGAGACTAACTTGGGACGAACTTGGACAAACCTTAGAATGAGACTTAAGTTTGTCTTTGTTCGTCCCTAGTTAGTCTCGTTAGTCTCATTCTAAGGTTTGTCTAAGTTCATCCTTAGAAAGAGACTAACTTGGGACGAACTTGGACAAACCTTAGAATGTGACTTTAATTTGGCTTTGTTCGTCCCAAGTTAGTCTCGTTAGTCTCATTCTAAGGTTTGGCTAATTTCGTCCTTAGAAAGAGACTAACTTGGGACGAACTAAGACAAACCTTAAAATGAGACTTACGTTTGTCTTTGTTCGTCCCAAGTTAGTCTCGTTAGTCTCATTCTAAGGTTTGTCTAAGTTTGTCCTTAGAAAGACACAAACTTGGGACGAACTTCGAAAAACCTTAGAATAAGACTTAAGTTTGTCTATTTTTGTCCCAAGTTAGTCTCGTTAGTCTCATTCTAAGGTTTGTCTAAGTTCATCCTTAGAAAGAGACTAACTTGGGACGAACTTGGACAAACCTTAGAATGAGACTTTAGTTTGGCTTTGTTCGTCCCAAGTTAGTCTCGTTAGTCTCATTCTTAGGTTTGGCTAAGTTCGTCCTTAGAAAGAGACTAACTTGGGACGAACTAAGACAAACCTTAGAATGAGACTTACGTTTGTCTTTTTTTATCCCAAGTTAATCTCGTTAGTCACATTCTAAGGTTTGTCTAAGTTCGTCCTTAGAAAGTGACTAACTTGGGACGAACTTAGACAAACCTTAGAAAGAGATAAACGTTTGTCTTTGTTAGTCCCAAGTTAGTCTCGTTAGTCTCATTCTAAGGTTTGTCCAAGTTCATCTTTAGAAAGAGACTAACTTGGGACGAACTAAGACAAACCTTAGAATGAGACTTACGTTTGTCTTTGTTCGTCCCGTTAGTCTCATTCTAAGGTTTGTCTAAGTTCGTCCTTAGAAAGAGACTAACTTGGGACGAACTTAGACAAACATTATAATGAGACTTAAGTTTGTCTTTGTTCGTCCCAAGTTAGTCTCGTTAGTCTCATTCTACGGTTTTTCTAAGTTCATCCTTAGAAAAAGACAAACTTGGGACAAACTAAGACAAACCGTAGAATGAGACTTTAGTTTGTCTTTGTTCATCCCAAGTTAATCTCGTTAGTCTCATTCTAAGGTTTGTCTAAGTTCGTCCTTAGAAAGACACAAACTTGGGACGAACTTAGAAAAACCTTAGAATAAGACTTAAGTTTGTCTTTGTTCGTCCCAAGTTTGTCTCGTTAGTCTCATTCTAAGGTTTGTCTAAGTTCGTCCTTAGAAATAGACTAACATGGGACGAACTTAGACAAACCTTAGAATGCGACTTAAGTTAGTCTCGTTAGTCTCATTCTAAGCTTTGTCTAAGTTCGTCCTTAGAAAGAGACTAACTTGGGACGAACTTGGACAAACCTTAGAATGAGACTTAAGTTTGTCTTTGTTCGTCCCTAGTTAGTCTCGTTAGTCTCATTCTAAGGTTTGTCTAAGTTCATCCTTAGAAAGAGACTAACTTGGGACGAACTTGGACAAACCTTAGAATGTGACTTTAATTTGGCTTTGTTCGTCCCAAGTTAGTCTCGTTAGTCTCATTCTAAGGTTTGGCTAATTTCGTCCTTAGAAAGAGACTAACTTGGGACGAACTAAGACAAACCTTAAAATGAGACTTACATTTGTCTTTGTTCGTCCCAAGTTAGTCTCGTTAGTCTCATTCTAAGGTTTGTCTAAGTTCGTCCTTAGTAAGTGACTAACTTGGGACGAACTAAGACAAACTTTAGAATGAGACAAACGTTTGTCTTTGTTCGTCCCAAGTTAGTCTCGTTAGTCTCATTCTAAGGTTTGTCTATGTTCATCCTTAGAAAGAGACTAACTTGGGACGAACTAAGACAAACCTTAGAATGAGACTTACTTTTGTCTTTGTTCTTCCCAAGTTAGTCTCGTTACTCTCATTCTAAGGTTTGTCTATGTTCGTCCTTAGAAAGTGACTAACTTGGGACGAAGTTAGACAAACATTAGAATGAGACTTAAGTTTTTCTTTGTTCGTCCCAAGTTAGTCTCGTTAGTCTCATTCAAAGGTTTGTCTAAGTTCGTCCTTAGAAAGAGACTAACTTGGGATGAACTTAGACAAACCTTTGAATGAGACTTAAGTTTGTCTTTGTTCGTCCCAAGTTAGTCTCGTTAGTCTCATTCTAAGGTTTGTCTAAGTTTGTCCTTAGAAAGAGACTAACTTGGGACGAACTTAGACAAACCTTAGAATGAGACTTAAGTTTGTCTTTGTTCGTCCCAAGTTAGTCTCGTTAGTCTCAATTTAAGGTTTGTCTAAGTTCGTCCTTAGAAAGAGACTAACTTGGGATGAACTTAGACAAACCTTAGAATGAGACTAACGTTTGTCTTTGTTCGTCCCAAGTTAGTCTCGTTAGTCTCATTCTAAGGTTTTTCTAAGTTCGTCCTTTGAAAGAGACTAACTTGGGACGAACTAAGACAAACCTTAGAATGAGACAAACGTTTGTCTTTGTTCGTCCCAAGTTAATCTCGTTAATCTCATTCTAAGGTTTGTCTAAGTTCGTCCTTAGAAAGAGACTAACTTTGGACGAACAAAGACAAACCTTAGAATGAGACTTAAGTTTGTCTTTGTTCGTCCCAAGTTAGTCTCGTTAGTCTCATTCTAAGGTTTGTCTAAGTTCGTCCTTAGAAAGAGACTAGCTTGGGACGAACTTAGACAAACCTTCGAATGAGACTTAAGTTTGTCTTTGTTCGTCCCAAGTTAGTCTTGTTAGTCTCAATCTAAGGTTTGTCTAAGTTCGTCCTTAGAAAGAGACTAACTTGGGACGAACTTAGACAAACCTTAGAATGAGACTAACGTTTGTCTTTGTTCGTCCAAAGTTAGTCTCGTTAGTCTCATTCTAAGGTTTGTCTAAGTTCGTCCTTTGAAAGAGACTAACTTAGGACGAACTAAGACAAACCTTAGAATGAGATTAACGTTATTCTTTGTTCGTCCCAAGTTAGTCCCGTTAGTCTCATTCTAAGGTTTGTCTAAGTTCGTCCTTAGAAAGAGACTAACTTGGGACGAACTTAGACAAACATTAGAATGAGACTTAAGTTTGTCTTTGTTCGTCCCAAGTTAGTCTCTTAGTCTTATTCTAAGGTTTGTCTAAGTTCGTCCTTAGAAAGAGACTAACTTGGGACGAACTAAGACAAACCTTAGAATGAGACTAACGTTTGTCTTTGTTCGTCCCAAGTTAGTCTCGTTAGTCTCATTCTAAGGTTTTTCTAAGTTCATCCTTAGAAAGAGACAAACTTGGGACGAACTAAGACAAACCGTAGAATGAGACATACGTTTGTCTTTGTTCGTCCCAAGTTAGTCTCGTTAGTCTCATTCTAAGGTTTGTCTAAGTTTGTCCTTAGAAAGAGACTAACTTGGGACGAACTTAGACAAACCTTAGAATGAGACTTAAGTTTGTCTTTGTTCGTCCCAAGTTAATCTCGTTAGTCTCATTCTAAGGTTTGTCTAAGTTCGTTCTTAGAAAGATACAAACTTGGGACGAACTTAGAAAAACCTTAGAATAAGACTTAAGTTTGTCTTTGTTCGTCCCAAGTTAGTCTCGTTAGTCTCATTCTAAGGTTTGTCTAAGTTCGTCCTTAGAAAGAGACTAACATGGGACGAACTTAGACAAACCTTAGAATGCGACTTAAGTTAGTCTCGTTAGTCTCATTCTAAGCTTTGTCTAAGTTCGTCATTAGAAAGAGACTAACTTGGGACGAACTTGGACAAACCTTAGAATGAGACTTAAGTTTGTCTTTGTTCGTCCCTAGTTAGCCGTTAGTCTCATTCTAAGGTTTGTCTAAGTTCGTCCTTAGAAAGAGACTAACTTGGGACGAACTTGGAGAAACTTTAGAATGAGACGTAAGTTAGTCTCGTTAGTCTCATTCTAAGCTTTGTCTAAGTTCGTCCTTAGAAAGAGACTAACTTGGGACGAACTTAGACAAACCGTAGAATGCGACTTAAGTTAGTGTCGTTAGTCTCATTCTAAGCTTTGTCTAAGTTCGTCCTTAGAAAGAGACTAACTTGGGACGAACTTGGACAAACCTTAGAATGAGACTTAAGTTTGCCTTTGTTCGTCCCTAGTTAGTCTCGTTAGTCTCATTCTAAGGTTTGTCTAAGTTCATCCTTAGAAATAAACTAACTTGGGACGAACTTGGACAAACCTTAGAATGAGACTTTAATTTGGCTTTGTTCGTCCCAAGTTAGTCTCGTTAGTCTCATTCTAAGGTTTGGCTAAGTTCGTCCTTAGAAAGAGACTAACTTGGGACGAACTAAGACAAACCTTAAAATGAGACTTACGTTTGTCTTTGTTCGTCCCAAGTTAGTCTCGTTAGTCTCATTCTAAGGTTTGCCTAAGTTCGTCCTTAGAAAGTGACTAACTTGGGACGAACTTAGACAAACCTTAGAAAGAAACAAACGTTTGTCTTTGTTCGTCCCAAGTTAGTCTCTTAGTCTTATTCTAAGGTTTGTCTAAGTTCGTCCTTAGAAAGAGACTAACTTGGGACGAACTAAGACAAACCTTAGAATGAGACTAACGTTTGTCTTTGTTCGTCCCAAGTTAGTCTCGTTAGTCTCATTCTAAGGTTTTTCTAAGTTCATCCTTAGAAAGAGACAAACTTGGGACGAACTAAGAAAAACCGTAGAATGAGACATACGTTTGTCTTTGTTCGTCCCAAGTTAGTCTCGTTAGTCTCATTCTAAGGTTTGTCTAAGTTTGTCCTTAGAAAGAGACTAACTTGGGACGAACTTAGACAAACCTTAGAATGAGACTTAAGTTTGTCTTTGTTCGTCCCAAGTTAATCTCGTTAGTCTCATTCTAAGGTTTGTCTAAGTTCGTTCTTAGAAAGACACAAACTTGGGACGAACTTAGAAAAACCTTAGAATAAGACTTATGTTTGTCTTTGTTCGTCCCAAGTTAGTCTCGTTAGTCTCATTCTAAGGTTTGTCTAAGTTCGTCCTTAGAAAGAGACTAACATGGGACGAACTTAGACAAACCTTAGAATGCGACTTAAGTTAGTCTCGTTAGTCTCATTCTAAGCTTTGTCTAAGTTCGTCCTTAGAAAGAGACTAACTTGGGACGAACTTGGACAAACCTTAGAATGAGACTTAAGTTTGTCTTTGTTCGTCCCTAGTTAGCCGTTAGTCTCATTCTAAGGTTTGTCTAAGTTCGTCCTTAGAAAGAGACTAACTTGGGACGAACTTGGAGAAACTTTAGAATGAGACGTAAGTTAGTCTCGTTAGTCTCATTCTAAGCTTTGTCTAAGTTCGTCCTTAGAAAGAGACTAACTTGGGACGAACTTAGACAAACCGTAGAATGCGACTTAAGTTAGTGTCGTTAGTCTCATTCTAAGCTTTGTCTAAGTTCGTCCTTAGAAAGAGACTAACTTGGGACGAACTTGGACAAACCTTAGAATGAGACTTAAGTTTGTCTTTGTTCGTCCCTAGTTAGTCTCGTTAGTCTCATTCTAAGGTTTGTCTAAGTTCATCCTTAGAAATAAACTAACTTGGGACGAACTTGGACAAACCTTAGAATGAGACTTTAATTTGGCTTTGTTCGTCCCAAGTTAGTCTCGTTAGTCTCATTCTAAGGTTTGGCTAAGTTCGTCCTTAGAAAGAGACTAACTTGGGACGAACTAAGACAAACCTTAAAATGAGACTTACGTTTGTCTTTGTTCGTCCCAAGTTAGTCTCGTTAGTCTCATTCTAAGGTTTGCCTAAGTTCGTCCTTAGAAAGTGACTAACTTGGGACGAACTTAGACAAACCTTAGAAAGAAACAAACGTTTGTCTTTGTTCGTCCCAAGTTAGTCTCTTAGTCTTATTCTAAGGTTTGTCTAAGTTCGTCCTTAGAAAGAGACTAACTTGGGACGAACTAAGACAAACCTTAGAATGAGACTAACGTTTGTCTTTGTTCGTCCCAAGTTAGTCTCGTTAGTCTCATTCTAAGGTTTTTCTAAGTTCATCCTTAGAAAGAGACAAACTTGGGACGAACTAAGAAAAACCGTAGAATGAGACATACGTTTGTCTTTGTTCGTCCCAAGTTAGTCTCGTTAGTCTCATTCTAAGGTTTGTCTAAGTTTGTCCTTAGAAAGAGACTAACTTGGGACGAACTTAGACAAACCTTAGAATGAGACTTAAGTTTGTCTTTGTTCGTCCCAAGTTAATCTCGTTAGTCTCATTCTAAGGTTTGTCTAAGTTCGTTCTTAGAAAGACACAAACTTGGGACGAACTTAGAAAAACCTTAGAATAAGACTTATGTTTGTCTTTGTTCGTCCCAAGTTAGTCTCGTTAGTCTCATTCTAAGGTTTGTCTAAGTTCGTCCTTAGAAAGAGACTAACATGGGACGAACTTAGACAAACCTTAGAATGCGACTTAAGTTAGTCTCGTTAGTCTCATTCTAAGCTTTGTCTAAGTTCGTCCTTAGAAAGAGACTAACTTGGGACGAACTTGGACAAACCTTAGAATGAGACTTAAGTTTGTCTTTGTTCGTCCCTAGTTAGCCGTTAGTCTCATTCTAAGGTTTGTCTAAGTTCGTCCTTAGAAAGAGACTAACTTGGGACGAACTTGGAGAAACTTTAGAATGAGACGTAAGTTAGTCTCGTTAGTCTCATTCTAAGCTTTGTCTAAGTTCGTCCTTAGAAAGAGACTAACTTGGGACGAACTTGGACAAACCTTAGAATGAGACTTAAGTTTGTCTTTGTTCGTCCCTAGTTAGTCTCGTTAGTCTCATTCTAAGGTTTGTCTAAGTTCATCCTTAGAAATAGACAAACTTGGGACGAACTTGGACAAACCTTAGAATGAGACTTTAATTTGGCTTTGTTCGTCCCAAGTTAGTCTCGTTAGTCTCATTCTAAGGTTTGGCTAAGTTCGTCCTTAGAAAGAGACTAACTTGGGACGAACTAAGACAAACCTTAAAATGAGACTTACGTTTGTCTTTGTTCGTCCCAAGTTAGTCTCGTTAGTCTCATTCTAAGGTTTGCCTAAGTTCGTCCTTAGAAAGTGACTAACTTGGGACGAACTTAGACAAACCTTAGAAAGAAACAAACGTTTGTCTTTGTTCGTCCCAAGTTAGTCTCTTAGTCTCATTCTAAGGTTTGTCTAAGATCGTCCTTAGAAAGAGACTAACTTGGGACGAACTAAGACAAACCTTAGAATGAGACTAACGTTTGTCTTTCTTCGTCCCAAGTTAGTCTCGTTAGTCTAATTCTAAGGTTTTTCTAAGTTCATCCTTAGAAAGAGACTAACTTGGGACGAACTAAGACAAACCGTAGAATGAGACATACGTTTGTCTTTGTTCGTCGCAAGTTAGTCTCGTTTGTCTCATTCTAAGGTTTATCTAAATTCGTCCTTAGAAAGAGACTAACTTGGGACGAACTAAGACAAACCTTAGAATGAGACAAACGTTTGTCTTTGTTCGTCCCTAGTTAGTATCGTTAGTCTCATTCTAAGGTTTGTCTAAGTTCCTCCTTAGAAAGAGACTAACTTGGGACGAACTAAGATAAACCTTATAATGAGACTTAAGTTTGTCTGTGTTCGTCCCAAGTTAGTCTCGTTAGTCTCATTCTAAGGTTTGTCGAAGTTCGTCCTTAGAAAGAGACTAACTTGGGACGAACTTAGACAAACTCTAGAATGAGACTTAAGTTTGTCTTTGTTCGTCCCAAGTTAGTCTCGTTAGTCTCATTCTAAGGTTTGTCTAAAATTGTCCTTAGAAAGAGACTAACTTGGGACGAACTTAGACAAACCATAGAATGTGACTTAAGTTTGTCTTTGTTCGTCCCAAGTTAGTCTCGTTAGTCTCATTCTAAGGTTTGTCGAAGTTCATCCTTAGAAAGAGACCAAATTGGGACGAACTTAGACAAACCTTAGAATGAGACTTAAGTTTGTCCTTGTTCGTCCCAAGTTAGTCTCGTTAGTCTTATTCTATGGTTTGTCTAAGTTCGTCCTTAGAAAGAGATTAACTTGGGACGAACTAAGACAAACCTTAGAATGAGACTAACGTTTGTCTTTGTTCGTCCCAAGTTATTCTCGTTAGTCTCTTTCTAAGGTTTGTCTAAGTTCGTCCTTAGAAAGAGATAACTTGGGACGAATTTATACAAACCTTAGAATGAGACATAAGTATGTCTTTGTTCGTCCCAAGTTAGTCTCGTTAGTCTCATTCTAAGGTTTGTCTAAGTTCATCCTTAGAAAGAGACTAACTTTGGACGAACAAAGACAAACCTTAGAATGAGACTTAAGTTTGTCTTTGTTCGTCCCAAGTTAGTCTCGTTAGTCTCATTCTATGGTTTGTCTAAGTTTGTCCTTAGAAAGAGACCAACTTGGGACAAACTTAGACAAACCTTAGAATGAGATTTAAGTTTGTCTTTGTTTGTCCCAAGTTAGTCTCGTTAGTCTCATTCTAAGGTTTGTCTAAGTTCGTCCTTAGAAAGAGACTAACTTGGGACGACCTTAGACAAACCTTAGAATGAGACTTAAGTTTTTCTTTGTTCGTCCCAAGTTAGTCTCGTTAGTCTCATTCTAAGGTTTGTAGAAGTTCGTCCTTAGAAAGAGACTAACTTGGGACGAACTTAGACAAACCATAGAATGAGACTTAAGTTTGTCCTTGTTCGTCCCAAGTTAGTCTCGTTAGTCTTATTCTATGAATTGTCTAAGTTCGTCCTTAGAAAGAGACTAACTTGGGACGAACTAATACAAACCTTAGAATGAGACTAACGTTTGTCTTTGTTCGTCCCAAGTTATTCTCGTTAGTCTCATTCTAAGGTTTGTCTAAGTTCGTCCTTAGAAAGAAATAACTTGGGACGAACTTAGACAAACCATAGAATGAGACTTAAGTTTGTCTTTGTTCGTCCCAAGTTAGTCTCGTTAGTCTCATTCTAAGGTTTGTCTAAGTTTGTCCTTAGAAAGAGACTAACTTGGGATGAACTAAGACAAACCTTAGAATGAGGCTTAAGTTTGTCTTTGTTCGTCCCAAGTTAGTCTCGTTAGTCTCAATCTAAGGTTTGTCTAAGTTCATCCTTAGAAAGAGACTAACTTGGGACGAACTTAGACAAACCTTAGAATGAGACTTAAGTTTGTCTTTGTTCGTCCCAAGTTAGTCTCGTTAGTCTCATTCTAAGGTTTGTCTAAGTTCGTCCATAGAAAGAGACTTACTTTGGACGAACAAAGACAAACCTTAGAATGAGACTTAAGTTTGTCTTTGTTCGTCCCAAGTTAGTCTCGTTAGTCTCATTCTAAGGTTTGTCTAAGTTCGTCCTTAGAAAGAGACCAACTTGGGACAAACTTAGACAAACCTTAGAAAGAGATTTAACTTTGTCTTTGTTCGTCCCAAGTTAGTCTCGTTAGTCTCATTCTAAGGTTTGTCTAAGTTTGTCCTTAGAAAGACATAAACTTGGGACGAACTTCAAAAAACCTTAGAATAAGACTTAAATTTGATCTATGTTCGTCCCAAGTTAGTCTCGTTAGTCTCATTCTAAGGTTTGTCTAAGTTCGTCCTTAGAAAGAGACTAACTTGGGACGAACTTGGACAAAATTTAGAATGAGACTTTAGTTTGGCTTTGTTCGTCCCAAGTTAGTCTCGTTAGTCTCATTCTAAGGTTTTGCTAAGTTCGTCCTTAGAAAGAGACTAATTTGGGACGAACTAAGACAAACCTTAGAATGAGACTTACGTTTGTCTTTGTTTATCCCAAGTTAGTCTCGTTAGTCACATTCTAATGTTTGTCTAAGTTCGTCCTTAGAAAGTGACTAACTTGGGACGAACTTAGACAAACCTTAGAAAGAGATAAACGTTTGTCTTTGTTCGTCCCAAGTTAGTCTCGTTAGTCTCATTCTAAGGTTTGTCTAAGTTCGTCCTTAGAAAGAGACTTACTTTGGACGAACAAAGACAAACCTTAGAATGAGACTTAAGTTTGTCTTTGTTCGTCCCAAGTTAGTCTCGTTAGTCTCATTCTAAGGTTTGTCTAAGTTCATCCTTAGAAAGAGACCAACTTGGGACAAACTTAGACAAACCTTAGAAAGAGCTTTAACTTTGTCTTTGTTCGTCCCAAGTTAGTCTCGCTAGTCTCATTCTAAGGTTTGTCTAAGTTCGTCCTTAGAATGACACAAACTTGGGACGAACTTTGAAAAACCTTAGAATAAGACTTAAGTTTGTCTATGTTCGTCCCAAGTTAGTCTCGTTAGTCTCATTCTAAGGTTTGTCTAAGTTCGTCCTTAGAAAGAGACTAACTTGGGACGAACTTGGACAAACTTTAGAATGAGACTTTAGTTTGGCTTTGTTCGTCCCAAGTTAGTCTCGTTAGTCTCATTCTAAGGTTTGTCTAAGTTCGTCCTTAGAAAGAGACTAACTTGGGACGAACTTGGACAAACTTTAGAATGAGACTTAAGTTAGTCTCGTTAGTCTCATTCTAAGCTTTGTCTAAGTTCGTCCTTAGAAAGAGACTAACTTGGGACGAACTTAGACAAACCTTAGAATGAGACTAACGTTTGTCTTTGTTCGTCCCAAGTTAGTCTCGTTAGTCTCATTCTAAGGTTTTTCTAAGTTCATCCTTAGAAAGAGACTAACTTGGGACGAACTAAGACAAACCATAGAATGAGACATACGTTTGTCTTTGTTCGTCCCAAGTTAGTCTCGTTAGTTTCATTCTAAGGTTTGTCTAAGTTTGTCCTTAGAAAGAGACTAACTTGGGACGAACTTAGACAAACCTTAGAATGAGACTTAAGTTTGTCTTTGTTCGTCCCAAGTTAATCTCGTTAGTCTCATTCTAAGGTTTGTCTAAGTTCATCCTTAGAAAGACACAAACTTGGGACAAACTTTGAAAAACCTTAAAATAAGACTTCAGTTTGTCTTTGTTCGTCCCAAGTTAGTCTCGTTAGTCTCATTCTAAGGTTTGTCTAAGTTCGTCCTCAGAAAGAGACTAACATGGGACGAACTTAGACAAACTTTAGAATGCGACTTAAGTTAGTCTCGTTAGTCTCATTCTAAGCTTTGTCTAAGTTTGTCCTTAGAAAGAGACTAACTTGGTACGAACTTTTACAAACCTTAGAATGAGACTTAAGTTTGTCTTTGTTCGTGCCTAGTTAGTCCCGTTAGTCTCATTCTAAGGTTTGTCTAAGTTCGTCCTTAGAAAGAGACTAACTTGGGACGAACTTGGACAAACTTTAGAATGAGACTTAAGTTAGTCTCGTTAGTCTCATTCTAAGCTTTGTCTAAGTTCGTCCTTAGAAAGAGACTAACTTGGGACGAACTTAGACAAACCGTAGAATGCGACTTAAGTTAGTCTCGTTAGTCTCATTCTAAGCTTTGTCTAAGTTCGTCCTTAGAAAGAGACTAACTTGGGACGAACTTGGACAAACCTTAGAATGAGACTTAAGTTTGTCTTTCTTCGTCCCTAGTTAGTCTCGTAAGTCTCATTCTAAGGTTTGTCTAAGTTCATCCTTAGAAAGAGACTAACTTGGGACGAACTTGGACAAACCTTAGAATGAGACTTTAATTTGGCTTTGTTCGTCCCAAGTTAGTCTCGTTAGTCTCATTCTAAGGTTTGTCTAAGTTCGTCCTTAGAAAGTGACTAACTTCGGACGAACTAAGACAAACCTTAGAATGAGACAAACGTTTGTCTTTGTTCGTCCCAAGTAAGTCTCGTTAGTCTCATTCTAAGGTTTGTCTAAGTTCATCCTTAGAAAGAGACTAACTTGGGACGAACTAAGACAAACCTTAGAATGAGACTTACTTTTGTCTTTATTCGTCCCAAGTTAGTCTCGTTAGTCTCATTCTAAGGTTTGTCTAAGTTCGTCCTTAGAAAGTGACTAACTTGGGACGAAGTTAGACAAACATTAGAATGAGAGTTAAGTTTGTCTTTGTTCGTCCCAAGTTAGTCTCGTTAGTCTCATTCTAAGGTTTGTCTAAGTTCGTCCTTAGAAAGAGACTAACTTGGGATGAACTTAGACAAACCTTTGAATGAGACTTAAGTTTGTCTTTGTTCGACCCAAGTTAGTCTCGTTAGTCTAATTCTAAGGTTTGTCTAAGTTCGTCCTTAGAAAGAGACTAACTTGGGACAAACTTAGACAAACCTTAGAATGAGACTTAAGTTTGTCTTTGTTCGTCCCAAGTTAGTCTCGCTAGTCTCAATTTAAGGTTTGTCTAAGTTCGTCCTTAGAAAGAGACTAACTTGGGACCAACTTAGACAAACCTTAGAATGAGACTAACGTTTGTCTTTGTTCGTCCCAAGTTAGTCTCGTTAGTCTCATTCTAAGGTTTGTCTAAGTTCGTACTTTGAAAGAGACTAACTTGGGACGAACTAAGACAAACCTTAGAATGAGACAAACGTTTATCTTTGTTCGTCCCAAGTTAGTCCCGTTAGTCTCATTCTAAGGTTTGTCTAAGTTCGTCCTTAGAAAGAGACTAACTTGGGATGAACTTAGACAAACCTTAGAATGAGACTTAAGTTTGTCTTTGTTCGTCGCAAGTTAGTCTCGTTTGTCTCATTCTAAGGTTTATCTAAATTCGTCCTTAGAAAGAGACTAACTTGGGACGAACTAAGATAAACCTTAGAATGAGACTAACGTTTGTCTTTGTCCGTCCCTAGTTAGTCTCATTAGTCTCATTCTAAGGTTTGTCTAATTTCCTCCTTAGAAAGAGACTAACTTGGGACGAACTAAGACAAACCTTAGAATGAGACTTAAGTTTGTCTTTGTTCTTCCCAAGTTAGTTTCGTTAGTCTCATTCTAAGGTTTGTCAAAGTTCGACCTTAGAAAGAGACTAACTTGGGACGAACTTTGACAAATTCTAGAATCACACTTAAGTTTGCCTTTGTTCGTCCCAAGTTAGTCTCGTTAGTCTCATTCTAAGGTTTGTCTAAGTTTGTCCTTAGAAAGAGACTAACTTGGGAAGAACTTAGACAAACCTTAGAATGAGACTTAAGTTTGTCTTTGTTCGTCCCAAGTTAGTCTCGTTAGTCTCAATTGAAGGTTTTTCTAAGTTCGTCCTTAGAAAGAGACTAACTTGGGACGAACTTAGACAAACCTTTGAATGAAACTAACGTTTGTCTTTGTTCGTCCCAAGTTAGTCTCGTTAGTCTCATACTAAGGTTTGTCTAAGTTCGTCCTTTGAAAGAGACTAACTTGGGACGAACTAAGACCAACCTTAGAATGAGATTAACGTTATTCTTTGTTCGTCCGAAGTTAGTCCCGTTAGTCTCATTCTAAGGTTTGTCGAAGTTCGTCCTTAGAAAGAGACTAACTTGGAACGAACTTAGACAAACTCTAGAATGAGACTTAAGTTTGTCTTTGTTCGTCCCAAGTTAGTCTCGTTAGTCTCATTCTAAGGTTTGTCTAAGATCGTCCTTAGAAAGAGACTAACTTGGAACGAACTTAGACAAACCTTAGAATGAGACTAATGTTTGTCTTTGTTCGTCCCAAGTTATTCTCGTTAGTCTCATTCTAAGGTTTGTCTAAGTTCGTCCTTAGAAAGAGATAACTTGGGACGAACTTAGACAAACCATAGAATGAGACTTAGGTTTGTCTTTGTTCGTCCCAAGTTAGTCTCGTTAGTCTCATTCTAAGGTTTGTCTAAGTTTGTCCTTAGAAAGAGACAAACTTGGGACGAACTAAGACTAACCTTAGAATGAGTCTTAAGTTTGTCTTTCTTCGTCCCAAGTTAGTCTCGTTAGTCTCATTCTAAGGTTTGTCTAAGTTCGTCCTTAGAAAGAGACTAACTTGGGACGAACTTAGATAAACCTTAGAATGAGACTTAAGTTTGTCTTTGTTCGTCCCAAGTTAGTCTCGTTAGTCTCATTCTAAGGTTTGTCTAAGTTCGTCCTTAGAAAGAGACCAACTTCGGACAAACTTAGACAACCCTTAGAATGAGATTTAAGTTTGTCTTTGTTCGTCCCAAGTTAGTCTCGTTAGTCTCATCCTAAGGTTTGTCTAAGTTTGTCCTTAGAAAGACACAAACTTGGGACGAACTTCGAAAAATCTTAGAATAAGACTTAAGTTTGTCTATGTTTGTCCCAAGTTAGTCTCGTTAGTCTCATTCTAAGGTTTCTCTAAGTTCGTCCTTAGAAAGAGACTAACTTGGGACGAACTTGGACAAACCTTAGAATGAGACTTTAGTTTGGCTTTGTTCGTCCCAAGTTAGTCTCGTTAGTCTCATTCTAAGGTTTGTCTAAGTTCATCCTTAGAAAGAGACTAACTTGGGACGAACTAAGACAAACCTTAGAATGAGACTTACTTTTATCTTTGTTCGTCCCAAGTTAGACTCGTTAGTTTTATTCTAAGGTTTGTCTAAGTTCGTCCTTAGAAAGTGACTAACTTGGGACGAAGTTAGACAAACATTAGAATGAGACTTAAGTTTGCCTTTGTTCGTCCCAAGTTAGTCTCGTTAGTCTCATTCTAAGGTTTGTCTAAGTTCGTCCTTAGAAAGAGACTAACTTGGGACGAACTTAGACAAACCTTAGAATGAGACTTAAGTTTGTCTTTGTTCGTCCCAAGTTAGTCTCGTTAGTCTCAATTGAAGGTTTGTCTAAGTTCGTCCTTAGAAAGAGACTAACTTGGGACGAACTTAGACAAACCTTTGAATGAGACTAACGTTCGTCTTTGTTCGTCCCAAGTTAGTCTCGTTAGTCTCATACTAAGGTTTGTCTAAGTTCGTCCTTTGAAAGAGACTAACTTGGGACGAACTAAGACCAACCTTAGAATGAGATTAACGTTATTCTTTGTTCGTCCCAAGTTAGTCCCGTTAGTCTCATTCTAAGGTTTGTCTAAGTTCGTCCTTAGAAAGAGACTAACTTGGGACGAACTTAGACAAACCTTAGAATGAGACTTAAGTTTGTCTTTGTTCGTCGCAAGTTAGTCTCGTTTGTCTCATTCTAAGGTTTATCTCAATTCGTCCTTAGAAAGAGACTAACTTGGGACAAACTAAGACAAACCTTAGAATGAGACTAACGCTTGTCTTTGTTCGTCCCTAGTTAGTCTCGTTAGTCTCATTCTAAGGTTTGTCTAAGTTCCTCCTTAGAAGGAGACTAACTTGGGACGAACTAAGATAAACCTTAGAATGAGACTTAAATTTGTCTTTGTTCGTCCCAAGTTAGTCTCGTTAGTCTCATTCTAAGGTTTGTCGAAGTTCGTCCTTAGAAAGAGACTAACTTGGAACGAACTTAGACAAACTCTAGAATGAGACTTAAGTTTGTCTTTGTTCGTCCCAAGTTAGTCTCGTTAGTCTCATTCTAAGGTTTGTCTAAGATCGTCCTTAAAGAGACTAACTTAGAACGAACTTAGACAAACCTTAGAATGAGACTTAAGTTTATCTTTGTTCGTCCCAAGTTAGTCTCGTTAGTCTCATTCTAAGGTTTGTCGAAGTTCGTCCTTAGAAAGAGAATAACTTGGGACGAACTAAGACAAACCTTAGAATGAGACTAATGTTTGTCTTTGTTCGTCCCAAGTTATTCTCGTTAGTCTCATTCTAAGGATTGTCTAAGTTCGTCCTTAGAAAGAGATAACTTGGGACGAACTTAGACAAACCATAGAATGAGACTTAGGTTTGTCTTTGTTCGTCCCAAGTTAGTCTCGTTAGTCTCATTCTAAGGTTTGTCTAAGTTTGTCCTTAGAAAGAGACAAACTTGGGACGAACTAAGACTAACCTTAGAATGAGTCTTAAGTTTGTCTTTCTTCGTCCCAAGTTAGTCTCGTTAGTCTCATTCTAAGGTTTGTCTAAGTTCGTCCTTAGAAAGAGACTAACTTGGGACGAACTTAGATAAACCTTAGAATGAGACTTAAGTTTGTCTTTGTTCGTCCCAAGTTAGTCTCGTTAGTCTCATTCTAAGGTTTGTCTAAGTTCGTCCTTAGAAAGACACAAACTTGGGACGAACTTCGAAAAACCTTAGAATAAGACTTAAGTTTGTCTTTGTTCATCCCAAGTTAGTCTCGTTAGTCTCATTCTAAGGTTTGTCTAAGTTCGTCCTTAGAAAGAGACCAACTTAGGACAAACTTAGACAAACCTTAGAATGAGATTTAAGTTTGTCTTTGTTCGTCCCAAGTTAGTCTCGTTAGTCTCATTCTAAGGTTTGTCTAAGTTCGTCCTTAGAAAGACACAAACTTGGGACGAACTTTGAAAAACCTTAGAATAAGACTTAAGTTTGTCTATGTTCATCCCAAGTTAGTCCCGTTAGTCTCATTCTAAGGTTTGTCTAAGTTCGTCCTTAGAAAGAGACTAACTTGGGACGAACTTGGACAAACCTTAGAATGAGACTTTAGTTTGGCTTTGTTCGTCCCAAGTTAGTCTCGTTAGTCTCGTTCTAAGGTTTAGCTAAGTTCGTCCTTAGAAAGAGACTAACTTGGGACAAACTAAGACAAACCTTAGAATGAGACTTAAGTTTGTCTTTGTTTATCCCAAGTTAGTCTCGTTAGTCTCATTCTAAGGTTTGTCTAAGTTCGTCCTTAGAAAGTGACTAACTTGGGACGAACTAAGACAAACCTTAAAATGAAACTTACGTTTGTCTTTGTTCGTCCCAAGTTAGTCTCGTTTGTCTCATTCTAAGGTTTGTCTA
Organism: Rhodiola kirilowii; assembly: GCA_033675215.1. Lineage (NCBI taxonomy): Eukaryota > Viridiplantae > Streptophyta > Magnoliopsida > Saxifragales > Crassulaceae > Rhodiola > Rhodiola kirilowii. The sequence continues at coordinate 159,826 of JAUCNB010000062.1, forward strand.
AGTTCGTCCTTAGAAAGAGACTAACTTGGGACGAACTAAGACAAACCTTAGAATGAGACTTACGTTTGTCTTTGTTCGTCCAAGTTAGTCCCGTTAGTCTCATTCTAAGGTTTGTCTAAGTTCGTCCTTAGAAAGAGACTAACTTGGGATGAACTTAGACAAACATTAGAATGAGACTTAAGTTTGTCTTTGATCGCCCCAAGTTAGTCTCTTAGTCTCATTCTAAGGTTTGTCTAAGTTCGTCCTTAGGAAGAGACTAACTTGGGACGAACTAAGACAAACCTTAGAATGAGACTAACGTTTGTCTTTGTTCGTCCCAAGTTAGTCTCGTTAGTCTCATTCTAAGGTTTTTCTAAGTTCATCCTTAGAAAGAGACTAACTTGGGACGAACTAAGACAAACCGTAGAATGAGACATACGTTTGTCTTTGTTCGTCCCAAGTTAGTCTCGTTAGTCACATTCTAAGGTTTGTCTAAGTTTGTCCTTAGAAAGAGACTAACTTGGGACGAACTTAGACAAACCTTAGAATGAGACTTAAGTTTGTCTTTGTTCGTCCCAAGTTAATCTCGTTAGTCTCATTCTAAGGTTTGTCTAAGTTCGTCCTTAGAAAGACACAAACTTGGGACGAACTTAGAAAAACCTTAGAATAGGACTTAAGTTTGTCTTTGTTCGTCCCAAGTTAGTCTCGTTAGTCTCATTCTAAGGTTTGTCTAAGTTCGTCCTTTGAAAGAGACTAACATGGGACAAACTTAGATAAACCTTAGAATGCGACTTAAGTTAGTCTCGTTAGTCTCATTCTAAGCTTTGTCTAAGTTCGTCCTTGGAAAGAGACTAACTTGGGACGAACTTGGACAAACGTTAGAATGAGACTTAAGTTTGTCTTTGTTCATCCCTAGTTAGTCCCGTTAGTCTCATTCTAAGGTTTGTCTAAGTTCGTCCTTAGAAAGAGACTAACTTGGGACGAACTTGGACAAACTTTAGAATGAGACTTAAGTTAGTCTCGTTAGTCTCATTCTAAGCTTTGTCTAAGTTCGTCCTTAGAAAGAGACTAACTTGGGACAAACTTAGACAAACCGTAGAATGCGACTTAAGTTAGTCTCGTTAGTCTCATTCTAAGCTTTGTCTAAGTTCGTCCTTAGAAAGAGACTAACTTGGGACGAACTTGGACAAACCTTAGAATGAGACTTAAGTTTGTCTTTGTTCGTCCCTAGTTAGTCTCGTTAGTCTCATTCTAAGGTTAGTGTAAGTTCATCCTTAGAAAGAGACTAACTTGGGACGAACTCGGACAAACCTTAGAATGAGACTTTAATTTGGCTTTGTTCGTCCCAAGTTAGTCTCGTTAGTCTCGTTCTAAGGTTTGGCTAAGTTCGTCCTTAGAAAGAGACTAACTTGGGACAAACTAAGACAAACCTTAGAATGAGACTTAAGTTTGTCTTTGTTTATCCCAAGTTAGTCTCGTTAGTCTCATTCTAAGGTTTGTCTAAGTTCGTCCTTAGAAAGTGACTAACTTGGGACGAACTAAGACAAACCTTAAAAGGAAACTTACGTTTGTCTTTGTTCGTCCCAAGTTAGTCTCGTTAGTCTCATTCTAAGGTTTGTCTAAGTTCGTCCTTAGAAAGAGACTAACTTGGGACGAACTTGGACAAACGTTAGAATGAGACTTAAGTTTGTCTTTGTTCATCCCTAGTTAGTCCCGTTAGTCTCATTCTAAGGTTTGTCTAAGTTCGTCCTTAGAAAGAGACTAACTTGGGACGAACTTGGACAAACTTTAGAATGAGACTTAAGTTAGTCTCGTTAGTCTCATTCTAAGCTTTGTCTAAGTTCGTCCTTAGAAAGAGACTAACTTGGGACAAACTTAGACAAACCGTAGAATGCGACTTAAGTTAGTCTCGTTAGTCTCATTCTAAGCTTTGTCTAAGTTCGTCCTTAGAAAGAGACTAACTTGGGACGAACTTGGACAAACCTTAGAATGAGACTTAAGTTTGTCTTTGTTCGTCCCTAGTTAGTCTCGTTAGTCTCATTCTAAGGTTAGTGTAAGTTCATCCTTAGAAAGAGACTAACTTGGGACGAACTCGGACAAACCTTAGAATGAGACTTTAATTTGGCTTTGTTCGTCCCAAGTTAGTCTCGTTAGTCTCGTTCTAAGGTTTGTCTAAGTTCGTCCTTAGAAAGAGACTAACTTGGGACGAACTAAGACAAACCTTAAAATGAGACTTACGTTTGTCTTTGTTCGTCCCAAGTTAGTCTCGTTAGTCTCATTCTAAGGTTTGTCTAAGTTCCTCCTTAGAAAGTGACTAACAAGGGACAAACTTAGACAAACCTTAGAAAGAGACAAACGTTTGTCTTTGTTCGTCCCAAGTTAGTCTCGTTAGTCTCATTCTAAGGTTTGTCTAAGTTCGTCCTTAGAAAGAGACTAACTTGGGACGAACTAAGACAAACCTTAGAATGAGACTTACGTTTGTCTTTGTTCGTCCCAAGTTAATCCCGTTAGTCTCATTCTAAGGTTTGTCTAAGTTCGTCCTTAGAAAGAGAGTAACTTGGGACGAACTTGGACAAACCTTAGAATGAGACTTAAGTTTTTCTTTGTTCGTCCCTAGTTAGTCTCGTTAGTCCCATTCTAAGGTTTGTCTAAGTTCGTCCTTAGAAAGAAACTAACTTGGGACGAACTTGGACAAACCTTAGAATGAGACTTTAGTTTGGCTTTGTTCGTCCCAAGTTAGTCTCGTTAGTCTGATTCTAAGGTTCGGCTAAGTTCGTCCTTAGAAAGAGACTAATTTGGGACGAACTAAGACAAACCTTAGAATGAGACTTACGTTTGTCTTTGTTCGTCCCAAGTTAGTCTCGTTAGTCTCATTCTAAGGTTTGTCTAAGTTTGTCCTTAGAAAGTGACTAACTTGGGACAAAGTTAGACAAACATTAGAATGAGACTTAAGTTTGTCTTTGTTTGTCCCAAGTTAGTCTCGTTAGTCTCATACTAAGGTTTGTCTAAGTTCGTCCTTAGAAAGAGACTAACTTGGGACGAACTTAGACAAACCTTAGAATGAGACTTAAGTTTGTCTTTGTTCGTCCCAAGTTAGTCTCGTTAGTCTCATTCTAAGGTTTGTCTAAGTTCGTCCTTAGAATGAGACTAACTTGGGACGAACTAAGACAAACCTTAGAAACAGGCCAACGTTTGTCTTTGTTCGTCCAAAGTTAGTCTTGTTAGTCTCATTCTAAGGTTTTTCTAAGTTCATGCTTAGAAAGAGACTAACTTGGGATGAACTAAGACAAACCGTAGAATGAGACATACGTTTGTCTTTGTTCGTCCCAAGTTAGTCTCGTAAGTCTCATTCTAAGGTTTGTCTAAGTTTGTCCTTAGAAAGAGACTAACTTGGGACGAACTTAGACAAACATTAGCATGAGACTTAAGTTTGTCTTTGTTCGTCCCAAGTTAATCTCGTTAGTCTCATTCTAAGGTTTGTCAAAGTTTGTCCTTAGAAAGACACAAACTTGGGACGAACTTAGAAAAACCATAGAATAAGACTTAAGTTTTTCTTTGTTCATCCCAAGTTAGTCTCGTTAGTCTCATTCTAAGGTTTGTCTAAGTTCGTCATTAGAAAGAGACTAACATGGGACGAACTTAGACAAACCTTAGAATGCGACTTAAGTTAGTCTCGTTAGTCTCATTCTAAGCTTTGTCTAAGTTCGTCCTTAGAAAGAGACTAACTTGGGACGAACTTGGACAAACCTTAGAATGAGACTTAAGTTTGTCTTTGTTCGTCCCTTGTTAGTCCCGTTAGTCTCATTCAAAGGTTTGTCTAAGTTCGTCCTCAGAAAGAGACTAACTTGGGACGAACTTAGACAAACCTTAGAATGAGACTTAAGTTTGTCTTTATTCGTCCCAAGTTAGTCTCGTTAGTCTCATTCTAAGGTTTGTCTAAGTTCGTCCTTAGAAAGAGACTAACTTGGGACGAACTAAGACAAACCTTAGAATGAGACTAACGTTTGTCTTTGTTCGTCCCAAGTTAGTCTCGTTAGTCTCATTCTAAGGTTTATCTAAGTTCGTCCTTAGAAAGAGACTAACTTGGGACAATCTTGGACAAACCTTAGAATGAGACTTAGGTTTGTCTTTGTTCGTCCCAAGTTAATCTCGTTAGTCTCATTCTAAGGTTTGTCTAAGTTCGTCCTTAGAAAGAGACTAACTTGGGACGAACTAAGACAAACCTTAGAAACAGACCAACGTTAGTCTTTGTTCGTCCAAAATTAGTCTCGTTAGTCTCATTCTAAGGTTTTTCTAAGTTCATCCTTAGAAAGAGACTAACTTGGGACGAACTAAGACAAACCGTAGAATGAGACATACGTTTGTCTTTGTTCGTCCCAAGTTAGTCTCGTTAGTCTCATTCTAAGGTTTGTCTAAGTTTGTCCTTAGAAAGAGACTAACTTGGGACGAACTTAGACAAACATTAGATTGAGACTTAAGTTTGTCTTTGTTCATCCCAAGTTAATCTCGTTAGTCTCATTCTAAGGTTTGTCAAAGTTTGTCCTTAGAAAGACACAAACTTGGGACGAACTTAGAAAAACCATAGAATAAGACTTAAGTTTGTCTTTGTTCGTCCCAAGTTAGTGTCGTTAGTCTCATTCTAAGGTTTGTCTAAGTTCGTCATTAGAAAGAGACTAACATGGGATGAACTTAGACAAACCTTAGAATGCGACTTAAGTTAGTCTCGTTAGTCTCATTCTAAGCTTTGTCTAAGTTCGTCCTTAGAAATTGACTAACTTGGGACGAACTTGGACAAACCTTAGAATGAGACTTAAGTTTGTCTTTGTTCGTCCCTTGTTAGTCCCGTTAGTCTCACTCTAAGGTTTGTCTAAGTTCGTCCTTAGAAAGAGACTAATGATGAGCCGTATTTATACGACTCATAGAGTCATTAATTCCCACCATTTCATTCACTTTATTATGCGAACAGTTACTTTTTAGTGTTGTTTCGTATTTCAGGTGATTTGGAAGCTCTAGGAGGAATCGTGCTTAAAAGACGGCTTTTGAAGCCAAAAACATCGCAGTGGAAGAACGGAGCCAAAAGAAGGCCATGAACAGTGTTTTTCGGCTCGTGAACAGTAACTCCGCATGAATAGTAATTCCGGCGTGAATTGTAAATCCGGCGTGAATAGTAATCCGACGTGAACAGTGATTTCGGGCCGTGAACAGTAACTTCCGGGAAAAATCCAAATTTCATGCTGAGTCCATTCGCTCGTCCAAAGTCCAGCAGCCGGCCCAATTTGCATGCGATGCTAGGGTTTCGTAGCTTATTCACCAAGTTAGGGTTTCTCAAACCCTATAAATACAAGAGATCCTGCAGTCTTCAAATCATCCGAAAATCACAGAGAAATCCATCGATCTCACAACACACAGCCGTGCCTTGCTCCTCCTGTTCTTCATCTCGGTCAATTAGTGAAGTTTCTTCCTTTTATTATTTGCATTGTTTACTTATGTCGATGTGTAACTAATCCAATTATTCGGGTTAGGGTTAAATAATTGTGACGATTGTTTTGAGATTCTGTTCTTCAACATTATTCATGCTTTCTATTTAAGTTCTTGTGCACATTATTAGTTTGAATTTATTAGGTTAAGGGGAGATCCGAAAGGGTACAACTTAACATAGTAATCCTTACTATCTTTTCACTGCTTATTTGATACCGACCCAGTTAGAATAAGTAGTTGCACGAAACCTAATATAACCAGACCAGGAGTATTAGGTTTGCTAGAATTAAACGGTTACAACCAGACCAGGAGTAACCCTAAGAAAGCTAGAATAAATACTTAGAAATCAAGGATAAACGAAGTCACAATTGAATAATACCCTAACCTGAATATCTTCTCTGATTGATAAATCCCTTAGCAATTTTCGATCATTACATTAACCTTTACTTTCACACTAGTTTCTTGTTTTTTCTCTATTTCAGAACGAAGTAGTAACCATCTAGCTCCCTAGGGTTCGACCCTTACTCACCACTGTACTAACCCACAGCCAAGAGCGAGGAAAAATATAAATTGTTTTTGCGCAGGTACGACGACAAGCCTGTTCAAAATGGCGCCGTTGCCGGGGAGCTAAGCACGGTGAAATTTGTTCTTCTTTATTTTTTCGTTTATTTTTCTCTTTGCATTATTTCGAAATTTGCTTATCTCGGTGATATTTCAATTTCAACTGTTCGATTTTCGATTTTCATTCTTTTCGATTTCCAATTTCTAGCTCTCAGAGGGTTCTGTCACCAAGACTTACGAGTCTAAGGATTTTGGGTTTTAAGTGGGACCGCTGTGACCCCTCCAATCTCCTGGGAACCCTTTGTTGCTAGTCTGTCTTTGCTATTACGGTGTTTGCTAGACCGGTGCTTGCTATTTCTTGCAACATGTCTCATGCAGGAAGTATAGTCGGTAACAACAGTCAAAATAATGAAGTCGAACAGGTACAGAATGGAGAAATCCGGGGGGCTATCCCGGGACAAGTTCAACAGCAACAACAAAACCAACCTCAACACCAACTCCAACCGCCATACCCACAGTACCCTCAGTACCCACCACCTTATCAGCAGTATCCACCACCACCGTATCCACAGTACCCACAACCGCCATACCCCCAATATCCGCCATACCCCCAATATCCACCATACTCACCATTACCATATCACCCACAACATCCATACCCACCACCTCAGAGACCTCAACAACAGCCAGTAGTCAGAGACGATGAAGAGGACGAATATGAAGGACCTACCATGGGCGAGCTTTCGGTTCCCAATTTCAGAGACCAGACATGGCCTATCTATGAAGGACCGGACCTCGCAGCCATCGCAATCAGCACCTCAGTCGTCCACCACTTGCCTAAGTTCTCAGGAAGGAAGGGAGAGTCTGCCACGTCTCACTTGACGCGTTTTCACGGGATATGCTTGAACCTCAGGCCACACGGAGTCGAAGTGGATGACTTCAAACTAAAGGCCTTCTATTTCTCACTACAGGATGCCGCTACAGATTGGTTCCTATCTTTACCCTCAGGCAGTATTTATACGTGGGAGCAGATGCAGAGGCAGTTCTTCAGCAAGTACTATCCAGCAGGGCGTGCAGCGCAAGTCCGGAGACAGTTACAAGAGCTCAGGAAAGGCCCAAACGAGACCATGTACGAGTACGTGGAGAAATTCCTTGCCTTGGAGAAGAGTTGCTGCAATCTGGAGCTCCCGGAGAAGTTGATCGTAGAATATATGCTGGACGAACTTCGCAGGATGGACAGGAAGTTACTAGAGGCCTCGGCTGGAGGCCAACTCATGAACATGACCCCAGCCAGAGTAAAGCAGAAGATCATATCAGTGGCAGAGGGTGAGCGATTCTAGGATGAGACCACAAAAGATTACGAGTATGCCCGCACCAAGAACGTATCAGCCGCTGAGCCCTCTATCAGCGCTGTGTTCGCAGAACTCAAGGAGATGAGGGAGCTGATGAAGCATGTAGTCCGAAGGACACCGGTCCAGGCCCAGCCATGTGAGTTCTGTGCGTCTACAGATCACAAGACAGACGAGTGCCCCACCTTACAGACAGACGTTCAGGGCGATGTGAATGCAGTAGGCAATTATCAGAATTATGGCAACCAACCAGGCCCAGTCAAGCAGTATGGCGCAGCAGCACCTAATCAAGGCGCCTGGAGAAATAACTATCAGCAGAATCAGCCTCAGCAAGCACGACCGAATGTGCCTCAGCAGAATCAGCAGACTCAGCCACCGTACAGACATCCTAACAGTCAGTACCAGCCGAATGCACCAGGGCAGTACCAGCAGAAAGGGCCGAACACATATCAGGCAGGTCCGAGCAACCAAGGCCCCAACAAAGCTCTCGAGGACATGATAAAGGATCTGGCTTCAGCCGTGACCCAGGATCGGGCCACGACCAAAGGAGACATTGCTGAATTGAAGAAACAGATGTCCCAGCTCAATACGACAGTCTCAGACCTCGCAAGCAATCTGAACGCTGGACGACTCCCCTCGCAGACCATTCCGAATCCAAAGGGGAATGTCAGTGTAGTCACATTAAGGAGTGGACGAAGGACAGCAGGACCAGTAGGGGACGAGCATCAGCAAGAGCAAGGGGCGACCGAGCCAGATGCCTTCGTCCAGGACGAGCCTAGACCAGACCCGGTTCCATCAGTTGAGGTCTCACGGCCAGATCAGGTACCCATTGTCGAAAATTCTAACGTCCAGGTACCCTTACCTTTTCCTGTGCAGGTTCGAGCTCCGAAGAAGTATGTGATGGACAAGGAAGTGTGGGAGCTATTCAGTAAAGTAGAAATCAACATCCCACTCCTTGAGGCCATCAAGCAGATTCCGAGGTACTCCAAGTTTCTAAAGGAGTTGTGCACAAACAGACGGCGTGGAACTTTGCCCGACCAGGAGCTCTTGAGCAGGAATGTTTCAGCGGTAATTCAGCGCAAGGTGCCACCAAAATGCGGTGACCCAGGCACCTACACCATCCCCTGCACTATCGGTAACATTAGAATAGAGAATTGCATGCTTGATCTCGGTGCATCTATCAATGTTTTACCATATTCTATATACTCCTGTCTTCGCATTGGTCCTCTAGAACCTGCAGGTCTCACCATACAGCTAGCGGACAGGTCATTGAAACAGCCCGAGGGCAAGATTGAGGATGTGCTAGTGCAGGTGGGAGAGCTCGTGTTCCCAGCCGACTTCTATGTGCTCAAGATGGAGAACTGCGGCCCGACAGACCATGCACCGATTCTACTTGGCCGGCCGTTCCTCAAGACGTCAAAGATGAAGATAGACTGTGACACTGGGACATTGACCATGGAAGTTGAGGACGAAATGATCAGCTTTGACATCTTCGGGGCCATGAAGCACCCCGCAGAGTATGAGGCGGTCCATGCTTTAGACACCTTGGACGACCTTGTCCAGGAGGTACATCCAGAGAGACGGACCGACCCGCTAGAGGAAGTCATTGAGGAGGCAGTTTACTCGCCTGAGGATTCTTATGAGCATACAGAGGCAATCATGGACGCCCTAGACCAGCTCGAGATTGCCCAGCCACTCACCCCGAGGTACGAGGTTAATGCAGTTCGTTTATTCAAATCACAAGTGTGTTTGCCTTCTGTTGTGCAGGCACCTACAGTAGAGTTGAAGCCTCTGCCTAGTCACTTGAAGTATGCATTCTTAGGGGAGGATAGCACGCTGCCAGTCATCATTAAGAGTGGGCTCGAGGCAGATCAGGAGCGCAGGTTGATTGGAGTGCTGACCGAGCACAAACTGGCCATCGGATGGACACTGGCCGACATCAGGGGAATTAGCCCGGCAGTTTGCATGCATCGGATATTGTTGGAGGATGGAGCTAGACCGTCGAGGGAACCTCAGCGCAGATTGAACCCTATCATGATGGAGGTGGTCCAGAAGGAGATCCAGAAGCTTCTGGATGCTGATGTGATTTACCCGATCTCAGACAGTCAGTGGGTAAGTCCGGTACATGTTGTACCGAAGAAAACTGGGATCACAGTGGAGAAGAATGCCGAGGGCGAGATGGTGACTACACGAGTCAAGAATGGATGGCGCATGTGCATAGACTACAGGAAGCTGAATGCAGTTACGCGCAAGGATCACTTTCCTCTTCCATTTATTGACCAGATGCTCGACCGCTTGGCAGGTAAGCCTTATTTTTGTTTTCTAGATGGTTTTTCAGGCTATAACCAGATTCCCATAGCACCCGAGGATCAGGAGAAGACGACCTTTACATGTCCATTCGGTACGTTCGCTTTTCGCCGGATGTCTTTTGGCTTGTGTAACGCACCAGGTACTTTTCAGAGGGTGGTTACTAGCATATTCTCTGACATGATAGGGTCATTTATTGAGGTGTTTATGGATGACTTCACTTTGCATGGTGACACTTTTGATGCATGTCTGGAAAATTTGAGCATGGTACTTGCGCGTTGTGTTTCTATGAATTTGGTGCTCAATTATGAAAAGTGTCATTTTATGGTTACTCATGGAGTTGTACTCGGTCACATCGTCTCACGTGAGGGGATAGAGGTAGACAAGGCTAAGATAGATTTGATTGTTACTCTGCCATATCCCTCTACAGTCCGTGATATTAAGTCATTTCTTGGGCATGCTGGTTTCTATCGTAGATTCATTAAGGATTTCTCGAAAAAGGCACTGCCTTTATCTAACCTCTTGCAGAAAGATGTTCCTTTTGAGTTTACAGATCAGTGCAGGGCAGCATTTGACGAGCTGAAGGAGGCCCTCACCAGCACGCCCATCATTAGAGCTCCGGACTGGACTCAGCCATTTGAGATTATGTGTGACGCGAGTGATTATGCCGTAGGAGCAGTTCTTGGTCAGAAGGTGGACAAGAAGCCCGTGGTGATCTACTACGCTTCGAGGACACTGGACGTGGCCCAGAAGAACTATTCGACCACAGAGAAGGAGCTGCTAGCCGTGGTTTTCGCCTTGGAGAAATTTAGATCATATCTGTTATGTACTAAGGTTGTCGTCTATTCTGACCATGCAGCTATTAGGTACTTGATGACGAAGAAGGAGGCGAAACCGAGGCTCATTAGGTGGATCCTGCTCCTACAGGAGTTTGACGTGGAGATTCGGGACAAGAAGGGCATAGAGAACACAGTTGCAGATCACTTGAGCCGTCTTGTCAGAGAGGAGGATGCCGGGCAGATTACCGAGACGTTTCCAGATGAGCACTTATTTGCTATTTCGGGTAAGCTTCCCTGGTTCGCTCCCATAGTGAACTACCTGGTCGGAGGTAAGTTCCCGCCCTCATATTCTAGGGCACAGCGTTTGAAATTGAAGCATGATGCTAAATACTATGTGTGGGATGATCCGTACTTGTGGAAAATAGGGGTAGATCAGATTCTTAGACGGTGCATCCCTGATGATGAGATTGCTTCAGTTATTAGTTTCTGCCATGAGTTAGAGTGTGGAGGCCATTTCGGCCCTAGGAGGACTGCTAGGAAGATATTGGATAGTGGATTCTTTTGGCCACATGTTTTTAGAGATGCCTACGATCATTGTAAGAGATGTGATAGATGCCAGAGAGTAGGTAACATTTCGGCCAGACAGGAGATGCCACAGGTCCCCATATTAGTGAATGATGTGTTTGACATTTGGGGGATAGATTTCATGGGTCCTTTTCCTGCTTCATGTGGTTTTGAGTTTATCTTAGTTGCAGTTGATTATGTGTCCAAGTGGGTGGAGGCCAAGGCCACTAGATGTGCTGATGCTAAAACTGTCGTAGACTTTTTGCGCACTAACATCTTTTGCAGGTACGGAGTACCTAAGGCTATTATCAGTGATCAGGGGACACACTTCTGCAACCGCATCATGGCATCCACACTGAAGCGCTACCATGTTCATCACCGGACTTCCACAGCATATCACCCCCAGACGAATGGGCAAGCGGAGATCTCCAACCGCGAAATTAAGGGAATTCTGGAGAAGATGGTAGGACCGACTAGGAAGGATTGGAGCCAGCGGTTAGATGAGGCATTGTGGGCGTACAGGACAGCTTACAAGACCCCGATAGGCACATCGCCTTTTCGGTTGGTCTATGGGAAGGCGTGCCACTTGCCAGTGGAGCTAGAGCACAAGGCGTATTGGGCACTGAAGAAGTGCAATCCAGACTTACAGGCAGTCGGGTTAGACAGGAAATTGCAGTTGTGTGAGCTTGAGGAGCTGCGCCTCGAGGCTTATGAGAGCCAAACAGACTACAAGGCGCGGACCAAGCTCTACCACGACAAATTCATACTCAGGCGCTCGTTTGAAGTCGGACAAAAGGTGCTCTTATTCTCATCACGGTTACGACTCATGCCCGGGAAGTTGAGGTCCAGATGGACCGGCCCTTACACCATTACACAGGTTTTTAATCATGGAGCAGTCGAACTCGAAGGCCAGACAGGAGGAGACCGATTCAGGGTCAATGGGCAGCGGGTGAAGCACTACCATGGAGAGGCCGACCTGACCATTCACCAGTTTGACCTAGTCGAGCCAGTCGAGACCACCACTGATGAGATTGCAGTTGACGAGCCTCCTGACACTTAGAGGAGGAACTATCGAGCCAACGACGTTAAACAAAGGCGCTCGCAGGTAGGCAGCCCTGCATGGTTTGCACGTCTTTACATTTCAGTTTGTTTATTTACTATGTTATTTATGAGTCTTTAATTGTCACATTGTACCTTGGAAAGGATTTGGTTTCATTTTGTAGGGATTGGACTTAGTCGGCCGGAAATTCCCTTTGCGAGTTACGCACTTTGCTTGCGGAGCTACGCATTTTAGTCCGCCGGGAGAGCCCTTAGATCCGAGTTCAGCCGACTGCCGTCTACATCCCAGGGGAGTATTGTTCTACCCTCTTCCTTTCCTTATCTATTGTTTGCATGCATTGTGAGTCTTGATTTAAGTCGTACCGTGAGGACACGGCTCATTTCAAAAGTGTGGGGTGGGAGAGTCAGTATTGAGTCAGCATGCCCACCATACAGAGTCAGCACGTTTCGAGTCATTTTTAAAATTTTTGTACATGATACTTCACTATTTCCTAGACTTGCAGTATTGGATAGTGATTGGGTGAAATAGATATAGCCGATTTTACATGCATGTCTTTGATGAAACTTGATTTGTGCGACTAACATGTGATCTTAAAATCTTTACGTGCCTTTGTTAGTTGAGATAAACAGGGATGTGGAGTTGATAGAAACGCCCTAGAGAGACTTGACAGATCATTCAAAGACCGAACTCAGGATGTATGGTTATGTAGAGCTCGTAGAGGCTAGCACTTCGAGACGACATAGTACGAGTCTGCTCCTCCACTGCGGCACCCTTGCGGTTGGTCGGGACGGGAAAACTTCACACCGTCCAAGCTCTAGTCCAAGTAGCCGAGAAAATAGGCAAGCGACCCTTGACTTGACCCGTGTCAAAAGGACGATGATGAGTGAGAGCAGGAAGGTTTCTAATCCGAGTAACCGGGAAAATAGACGAGCGACCCTCGGCTTGACTCGCGTCAAAAGGAGAAGAAATCACGGTTCGAGCAAGTCACAATCCGCACTACAAAAGTTCAAATCCACCACCATTGTGATAGTCCACACGTTTCTCATGTGAAAGCATCATTGAAATCCCAAATCAGATGACACTATAGCTGGCCGAAAAGCACTCAACACTTTGAAGCTCGAATCAATCACGTGCAAGAAAAAGCGGCAAAGCATAACCATATAGCAGCGAGTTCGAGTCCGAGAATGAGGGTTCATGGGTCTAAAAAGGGCTATCTCCCGATACATCCGAATTGGTTTGCATCTCGACTCAAAGGTAACACGTATCATTAACCCCATGTTTTTCGCACGATGATATTAGTAGCAAGCATGCATAACTGGCGAGATCTATAGTAGCTTAATTCATGTCCATGTAGCTCGTCTAGGATGACCGAAGCATTGTGATGTTTACATTAGTCGTTCCTCATACGACCTAGTTCTTGTTCGGGACGAACAAGTTTAGAAAGAGACTAACTTGGGACGAACTTAGACAAACATTATATTGAGACTTAATTTTGTCTTTGTTCGTCCCAAGTCAATCTCGTTAGTCTCATTCTAAGGTTTGTCAAAGTTTGTCCTTAGAAAGACACAAACTTGGGACGAACTTAGAAAAACCATAGAATAAGACTTAAGTTTGTCTTTGTTCGTCCCAAGTTAGTGTCGTTAGTCTCATTCTAAGGTTTGTCTAAGTTCGTCATTAGAAAGAGACTAACATGGGATGAACTTAGACAAACCTTAGAATGCGACTTAAGTTAGTCTCGTTAGTCTCATTCTAAGCTTTGTCTAAGTTCGTCCTTACAAAGAGACTAACTTGGGACGAACTTGGACAAACCTTAGAATGAGACTTAAGTTTGTCTTTGTTCGTCCCTTGTTAGTCCCGTTAGTCTCACTCTAAGGTTTGTCTAAGTTCGTCCTTAGAAAGAGACTAACTTGGGACGAACTTAGACAAACCTTAGAATGAGACTTAAGTTTGTCTTTGTTCGTCCCAAGTTAGTCTCGTTAGTCTCGTTAGTCTCATTCTAAGGTTTGTCTAAGTTCGTCCTTAGAAAGAGACTAACTTGGCATGAACTAAGACAAACCTTAGAATGAGACTAACGTTTGTCTTTATTCGTCCCTTGTTAGTCCCGTTAGTCTCATTCTAAGGTTTGTCTAAGTTCGTCCTTAGAAAGAGACTAACTTGGGACGAACTTAGACAAACATTAGAATGAGACTTAAGTTTGTCATTGTTCTTCCCAAGTTAGTCTCGTTAGTCTCATTCTAAGGTTTGTCTAAGTTCGTCCTTAGAAAGAGACATACTTGGGACAAACTTAGACAAACCTTAGAATAAGACAAACGTTTGTCTTTGTTCGTTCCAAGTTAGTCTCGTTAGTATCATTCCAAGGTTTGTCTAAGTTCGTCCTTAGATAGAGACTAACTTGGGACGAACAAAGACAAACCTTAGAATGAGACTTAAGTTTGTCTTTGTTCGTCCCAATTTAGTCTCGTTAGTCTCATTCTAAGGTTTGTCTGAGTTTGTCCTTAAAAAGAGACCAACTTGGGACGAACTTAGACAAACCTTAGAATAAGACTTAAGTTTGTCTTTGTTCGTCCCAAGTTAGTCTCGTTAGTCTCATTCTAAGGTTTGTCTAAGTTCGTCCTTAGAAAGACACAAACTTGGGACGAACTTAGAAAAACCTTAGAATAAGACTTAAGTTTGTCTTTGTTCGTCCCAAGTTAGTCTCGTTAGTCTCATTCTAAGGTTTGTCTAAGTTCGTCCTTAGAAAGAGACTAACTTGGGACGAACTTAGACAAACCTTTGAATGCGACTTAAGTTAGTCTCGTTAGTCTCATTCTAAGCTTTGGCTAAGTTCGTCCTTAGAAAGAGACTAACTTGGGAGGAACTAAGACAAACCTTAGAATGAGACTAACGTTTGTCTTTGTTCATTCCAAGTTAGTCTCGTTAGTCTCATTCCAAGGTTTGTCTAAGTTTGTCCTTAGAAAGAGACTAACTTGGAACGAACAAAGACAAACCTTAGAATGAGACTTAAGTTTGTCTTTGTTCGTCCCAATTTAGTCTCGTTAGTCTCATTCGAAGGTTTGTCAGAGTTCGTCCTTAAAAAGAGACCAACTTGGGACAAACTTAGACAAACCTTAGAAGGAGATTTAAGTTTGTCTTTGTTCGTCCCAAGTTAGTCTCGTTAGTCTCATTCTAAGGTTTGTCTAAGTTCGTCCTTAGACAGAGACTAACTTGGGACGAACCAAGACAAACCTTAGAATGAGACTTAAGTTTTTCTTTGTTCGTCCCAAGTTTGTCTCGTTAGTCTCATTCTAATGTTTGTCTAAGTTGGTCCTTAGAAAGAGACTAACTTGGGACGAACTTAGACAAACCTTAGAATGAGACTAACGTTTGTCTTTGTTCGTCCCAAGTTAGTCTCGTTACTCTCATTCTAAGGTTTGTCTAAGTTCGTCATTAGAAAGAGACTAACTTGGGACGAATTTAGACAAACCTTAGAATGAGACTTAAGTATGTCTTTGTTCGTCCCAAGTTAGTTTCGTTAGTCTCATTCTAAGGTTTGTCTAAGTTCATCATTAGAAAGAGACTAACTTGGGACGAACTTAGACAAACCTTAGAATGCGACTTAAGTTAGTCTCGTTAGTCTCATTCTAAGCTTTGTCTAAGTTCGTCCTTAGAAAGGGACTAACTTGGGACGAACTTGGACAAACCTTAGAATGAGACTTAAGTTTGTCTTTGTTCGTCCCAAGTTAGTCTCGTTAGTCTCATTCTAAGGTTTGTCTAAGTTCGTCCTTAGAAAGAGACTAACTTGGGACGAACTAAGACAAACCTTAGAATGAGACTAACGTTTGTCTTTGTTCGTTCCAAGTTAGTCTCGTTAGTCTCATTCCAAGGTTTGTCTAAGTTCGTCCTAAGAAAGAGACTAACTTGGGACGAACAAAGACAAACCTTAGAATGAGACTTAAGTTTGTCTTTGTTCGTCCCAAGTTAGTCTCGTTAGTCTCATTCTAAGGTTTGTCTAAGTTCGTCCTTAGAAAGACACAAACTTGGGACGAATTTAGACAAACCTTAGAATGAGACTTAAGTATGTCTTTGTTCGTCCCAAGTTAGTTTCGTTAGTCTCATTATAAGGTTTGTCTAAGTTCGTCCTTAGAAAGAGACTAACTTGGGACGAACTTAGACAAACCTTAGAATGAGACTTAAGTTTGTCTTTGTTCGTCCCAAATTAGTCTCGTTAGTCTCATTCTAAGGTTTGTCTAAGTTCGTCCTTAGAAAGAGACTAACTAGGGACGAACTTAGACAAACCTTAGAATGCGACTTAAGTTAGTCTCGTTAGTCTCATTCTAAGGTTTGTCTAAGTTCGTCCTTAGAATGAGACTAACTTGGGACGAACTTGGACAAACCTTAGAATGAGACTTTAGTTTGTCTTTGTTCGTCCCAAGTTAGTCTCGTTAGTCTCATTTTATGGTTTGTCGAAGTGTGTCATTAGAAAGAGATTTAAGTTTGTACGAACTTAGACAAACCTTAGAATGAGACTTAAGTTTGTCTTTGTTCGTTCCAAGTTAGTCTCGTTAGTCTCATTCTAAGGTTTATCTAAGTTCGTCCTTAGAAAGAGACTAATTTGGGACGAACTAAGACAAACCTTAGAATGAGACTAACGTTTGTCTTTGTTTGTTCCAAGTTAGTCTCGTTAGTCTCATTCCAAGGTTTGTCTAAGTTCGTCCTTAGAAAGAGACTAACTTGGAACGAACAAAGACAAACCTTAAAATGAGACTTAAGTTTGTCTTTGTTCGTCCCAATTTAGTCTCGTTAGTCTCATTCTAAGGTTTGTCAGATTTCGTCCTTAAAAAGAAACCAACTTGGGACAAACTTAGACAAACCTTAGAAGGAGATTTTAGTTTGTCTTTGTTCGTCCCAAGTTATTCTCGTTAGTCTCATTCTAAGGTTTGTCTAAGTTCGTCCTTAGAAAGAGACTAACTTGGTACGAACTAAGACAAACCTTAGAATGAGACTAACGTTTGTCTTTGTTCGTCCCAAGTTAGTCTCGTTAGTCTCATTCTAAGGTTTTTCTAAGTTCATCCTTAGAAAGAGACTAACTTGGGACGAACTAAGACAAATCGTAGAATGAGACATACGTTTGTGTTTGTTCGTCTAAAGTTAGTCTCGTTAGTCTCATTCTAAGGTTTGTCTAAGTTTGTCCTTAGAAAGAGACTAACTTGGGACGAACAAAGACAAACCTTAGAATGAGACTTAAGGTTGTCTTTGTTCGTCCCAAGTTAGTCTCGTTAGTCTCAGTCTAAGGTTTTCTAAGTTCGTCCTTAGAAAGAGACTAACTTGGGACGAACTAAGACAAACCTTAGAATGAGACTAACGTTTGTCTTTGTTCGTTCCAAGTTAGTCTCGTTAGTCTCATTCCAAGGTTTGTCTAAGTTCGTCCTAAGAAAGAGACTAACTTGGGACGAACAAAGACAAACCTTAGAATGAGACTTAAGTTTGTCTTTGTTCGTCCCAAGTTAGTCTCGTTAGTCTCATTCTAAGGTTTGTCTAAGTTCGTCCTTAGAAAGACACAAACTTGGGACGAATTTAGACAAACCTTAGAATGAGACTTAAGTATGTCTTTGTTCGTCCCAAGTTAGTTTCGTTAGTCTCATTATAAGGTTTGTCTAAGTTCGTCCTTAGAAAGAGACTAACTTGGGAGGAACTTAGACAAACCTTAGAATGAGACTTAAGTTTGTCTTTGTTCGTCCCAAATTAGTCTCGTTAGTCTCATTCTAAGGTTGTCTAATTTCGTCCTTAGAAAGAGACTAACTAGGGACGAACTTAGACAAACCTTAGAATGCGACTTAAGTTAGTCTCGTTAGTCTCATTCTAAGGTTTGTCTAAGTTCGTCCTTAGAATGAGACTAACTTGGGACGAACTTGGACAAACCTTAGAACGAGACCTTAGTTTGTCTCTGTTCGTCCCAAGTTAGTCTCGTTAGTCTCATTCTATGGTTTGTCTAAGTGTGTCATTAGAAAGAGATTTAAGTTTGTACGAACTTAGACAAACCTTAGAATGAGACTTAAGTTTGTCTTTGTTCGTTCCAAGTTAGTCTCGTTAGTCTCATTCTAAGGTTTATCTAAGTTCGTCCTTAGAAAGAGACTAATTTGGGACGAACTAAGACAAACCTTAGAATGAGACTAACGTTTGTCTTTGTTCGTTCCAAGTTAGTCTCGTTAGTCTCATTCCAAGGTTTGTCAAAGTTCGTCCTTAGAAAGAGACTAACTTGGAACGAACAAAGACAAACCTTAAAATGAGACTTAAGTTTGTCTTTGTTCGTCCCAATTTACTCTCGTTAGTCTCATTCTAAGGTTTGTCAGATTTCGTCCTTAAAAAGAAACCAACTTGGGACAAACTTAGACATACCTTAGAAGGAGATTTTAGTTTGTCTTTGTTCGTCCCAAGTTATTCTCGTTAGTCTCATTCTAAGGTTTGTCTAAGTTCGTCCTTAGAAAGAGACTAACTTGGGACGAACTAAGACAAATCGTAGAATGAGACATACGTTTGTGTTTGTTCGTCTAAAGTTAGTCTCGTTAGTCTCATTCTAAGGTTTGTCTAAGTTTGTCCTTAGAAAGAGACTAACTTGGGACGAACAAAGACAAACCTTAGAATGAGACTTAAGGTTGTCTTTGTTCGTCCCAAGTTAGTCTCGTTAGTCTCAGTCTAAGGTTTGTCTAAGTTCGTCCTTAGAAAGAGACTAACTTGGGACGAACTAAGACAAATCGTAGAATGAGACATACGTTTGTGTTTGTTCGTCTAAAGTTAGTCTCGTTAGTCTCATTCTAAGGTTTGTCTAAGTTTGTCCTTAGAAAGAGACTAACTTGGGACGAACAAAGACAAACCTTAGAATGAGACTTAAGTTTGTCTTTGTTCGTCCCTAGTTAGTCTCGTTAGTCTCATTCTAAGGTTTGTCTAAGTTCGTCCTTAGAAAGAGACTAACTTGGGACGAACTTGGACAAACTTTAGCATGAGACTTAAGTTAGTCTCGTTAGTCTCATTATAAGCTTTGTCTAAGTTCATCCTTAGAAAGAGACTAACTTGGGACGAACTTAGACAAACCGTAGAATGCGACTTAAGTTAGTCTCGTTAGTCTCATTCTAAGCTTTGTCTAAGTTCGTCCTTAGAAAGAGACTAACTTGGGACGAACTTGGACAAACCGTAGAATGAGACTTAAGTTTGTTTTTGTTCGTCCCTAGTTAGTCTTGTTAGTCTCATTCTAAGGTTAGTCTAAGTTCATCCTTAGAAAGAGACTAACTTGGGACTAACTCGGACAAACCTTAGAATGAGACTTTAATTTGGCTTTGTTCGTCCCAAGTTAGTCTCGTTAGTCTCATTCTAAGGTTTGGCTAAGTTCGTCCTTAGAAAGAGACTAACTTGGGACGAACTAAGACAAACCTTAAAATGGGACTTACGTTTGTCTTTGTTCATCCCAAGTTAGTCTCGTTAGTCTCATTCCAAGGTTTGTCTAAGTTCGTCCTTAGAAAGTGACTAACTAGGGACGAACTTAGACAAACCTTAGAAAGAGAAAAACGTTTGTCTTTGTTCGTCCCAAGTTAGTCTCGTTAGTCTCATTCTAAGGTTTGTCTAAGTTCGTCCTTAGAAAGAGACTAACTTGGGACGAACTAAGACAAACCTTAGAATGAGACTTACGTTTGTCTTTGTTCGTCCCAAGTTAGTCCCGTTAGTCTCATTATAAGGTTTGTCTAAGTTCGTCCTTAGAAAGAGACTAACTTGGGACGAAGTTGGACAAACCTTAGAATGAGACTTAAGTTTGTCTTTGTTCGTCCCTAGTTAGTCTCGTTAGTCCCATTCTAAGGTTTGTCTAAGTTCGTCCTTAGAAAGAAACTAACTTGGGACGAACTTGGACAAACCTTAGAATGAGACTTTAGTTTGGCTTTGTTCGTCCCAAGTTAGTCTCGTTAGTCTCATTCTAAGGTTTGGCTAAGTTCGTCCTTAGAAAGAGACTAACTTGGGACGAACTAAGACAAACCTTAGAATGAGACTTACGTTTGTCTTTGTTCGTCCCAAGTTAGTCTCGTTAGTCTCATTCTAAGGTTTGTCTAAGTTCGTCCTTAGAAAGTGACTAACTTGGGACAAAGTTAGACAAACATTAGAATGAGACTTAAGTTTGTCTTTGTTTGTCCCAAGTTAGTCTCGTTAGTCTCATACTAAGGTTTGTCTAAGTTCGTCCTTAGAAAGAGACTAACTTGGGACGAACTTAGACAAACCTTAGAATGAGACTTAAGTTTGTCTTTGTTCGTCCCAAGTTAGTCTCGTTAGTCTCATTCTAAGGTTTTTCTAAGTTCATCCTTAGAAAGAGACTAACTTGGGACGAACTAAGACAAACCGTAGAATGAGACATACGTTTGTCTTTGTTCGTCCCAAGTTAGTCTCGTTAGTCTCATTCTAAGGCTTGTCTAAGTTTGTCCTTAGAAAGAGACTAACTTGTGACGAACTTAGACAAACATTAGAATTAGACTTAAGTTTGTCTTTGTTCGTCCCAAGTTAATCTCGTTAGTCTCATTCTAAGGTTTGCCAAAGTTTGTCCTTATTTGTCTTTGTTCGTCCCAAGTTAGTCTCGTTAGTCTCATTCTAAGGTTTGTCTAAGTTCGTCATTAGAAAGAGACTAACTTGGGACGAACTTAGACAAACCTTAGAATGCGACTTAAGTTAGTCTCGTTAGTCTCATTCTAAGCTTTGTCTAACTTTGTCCTTAGAAAGAGACTAACTTGGGACGAACTTGGACAAACCTTAGAATGAGACTTAAGTTTGTCTTTGTTCGTCCCTTGTTAGTCCCGTTAGTCTCATTCTATGGTTTGTCTAAGTTCGTCCTTAGAAAGAGACTAACTTGGGACGAACTTAGACAAACCTTAGAATGAGATTTAAGTTTGTCTTTGTTCGTCCCAAGTTAGTCTCGTTAGTCTCATTCTAAGGTTTGTCTAGGTTCGTCCTTAGAAAGAGACTAACTTGGGACGAACTAAGACAAACCTTCGAATGAGACTAACGTTTGTCTTTGTTCGTCCCAAGTTAGTCTCGTTAGTCTCATTCTAAGGTTTATCTAAGTTCGTCCTTAGAAAGAGACTAACTTGGGACGATCTTGGACAAACCTTAGAATGAGACTTAAGTTTGTCTTTGTTCGTCCCAAGTTAATCTCGTTAGTCTCATTCTAAGGTTTGTCTAAGTTCGTCCTTAGAAAGAGACTAACTTGGGACGAACTAAGACAAACCTTAGAATGCGACTTAAGTTAGTCTCGTTAGTCTCATTCTAAGCTTTGTCTAAGTTCGTCCTTAGAAAGGGACAAACTTGGGACGAACTTGGACAAACCTTAGAATGAGACTTAAGTTTGTCTTTGTTCGTCCCAAGTTAGTCTCGTTAGTCTCATTCTAAGGTTTGTCTAAGTTCGTCCTTAGAAAGAGACTAACTTGGGACGAACTAAGACAAACCTTAGAATGAGACTAACGTTTGTCTTTGTTCGTTCCAAGTTAGTCTCGTTAGTCTCATTCCAAGGTTTGTCTAAGTTCGTCCTAAGAAAGAGACTAACTTGGGACGAACAAAGACAAACCTTAGAATGAGACTTAAGTTTGTCTTTGTTCGTCCCAAGTTAGTCTCGTTAGTCTCATTCTAAGGTTTGTCTATGTTCGTCCTTAGAAAGACACAAACTTGGGACGAATTTAGACAAACCTTAGAATGAGACTTAAGTATGTCTTTGTTCGTCCCAAGTTAGTTTCGTTAGTCTCATTATAAGGTTTGTCTAAGTTCGTCCTTAGAAAGAGACTAACTTGGGACGAACTTAGACAAACCTTAGAATGAGACTTAAGTTTGTCTTTGTTCGTCCCAAATTAGTCTCGTTAGTCTCATTCTAAGGTTTGTCTAAGTTCATCCTTAGAAAGAGACTAACTAGGGACGAACTTAGACAAACCTTAGAATGCGACTTAAGTTAGTCTCGTTAGTCTCATTCTAAGGTTTGTCTAAGTTCGTCCTTAGAATGAGACTAACTTGGGACGAACTTGGACAAACCTTAGAATGAGACTTTAGTTTGTCTTTGTTCGTCCCAAGTTAGTCTCGTTAGTCTCATTCTATGGTTTGTCTAAGTGTGTCATTAGAAAGAGATTTAAGTTTGTACGAACTTAGACAAACCTTAGAATGAGACTTAAGTTTGTCTTTGTTCGTTCCAAGTTAGTCTCGTTAGTCTCATTCTAAGGTTTATCTAAGTTCGTCCTTAGAAAGAGACTAACTTGGGACGAACTAAGACAAACCTTAGAATGAGACTAACGTTTGTCTTTATTCGTCCCAAGTTAGTCTCGTTAGTCTCATTCTAAGGTTTTTCTAAGTTCATCCTTAGAAAGAGACTAACTTGGGACGAACTAAGACAAACCGTAGAATGAGACATACGTTTGTCTTTGTTCGTCCAAAGTTAGTCTCGTTAGTCTCATTCTAAGGTTTGTCTAAGTTTGTCCTTAGAAAGAGACTAACTTGGGACGAACAAAGACAAACCTTAGAATGAGACTTAAGGTTATCTTTGTTCGTCCCAAGTTAGTCTCGTTAGTCTCAGTCTAAGGTTTGTCTAAGTTCGTCCTTAGAAAGAGACTAACTTGGGACGAACTAAGACAAACCTTAGAATGAGACTAACGTTTGTCTTTGTTCAACCCAAGTTAGTCTCGTTAGTCTCATTCTAAGGTTTTTCTAAGTTCATCCTTAGAAAGAGACTAACTTGGGACGAACTAAGACAAACCGTAGAATGAGACATACGTTTGTCTTTGTTCGTCCAAAGTTAGTCTCGTTAGTCTCATTCTAAGGTTTGTCTAAGTTTGTCCTTAGAAAGAGACTAACTTGGGATGAACTTAGACAAAACTTAGAATGAGACTTAAATTTGTCTTTGTTCGTCCCAAGTTAATCTCGTTAGTCTCATTCTAAGGTTTGTCTAAGTTCGTCCTTAGAAAGACACAAACTTGGGACGAACTTAGAAAAACCTTAGAATAGGACTTAAGTTTGTCTTTGTTCGTCCCAAGTTAGTCTCGTTAGTCTCATTCTAAGGTTTGTCTAAGTTCGTCCTTAGAAAGAGACTAACATGGGACAAACTTAGACAAACCTTAGAATGCGACATAAGTTAGTCTTGTTAGTCTCATTCTAAGCTTTGTCTAAGTTCGTCCTTGGAAAGAGACTAACTTGGGACGAACTTGGACAAACCTTAGAATGAGACTTAAGTTTGTCTTTGTTCGTCCCTAGTTAGTCCCGTTAGTCTCATTCTAAGGTTTGTCTAAGTTCGTCCTTAGAAAGAGACTAACTTGGGACGAACTTGAACAAACTTTAGCATGAGACTTAAGTTAGTCTCGTTAGTCTCATTCTAAGCTTTGTCTAAGTTCATCCTTAGAAAGAGACTAACTAGGGACGAACTTAGACAAACCTTAGAATGCGACTTAAGTTAGTCTCGTTAGTCTCATTCTAAGGTTTGTCTAAGTTCGTCCTTAGAATGAGACTTTAGTTTGTCTTTGTTCGTCCCAAGTTAGTCTCGTTAGTCTCATTCTATGGTTTGTCTAAGTGTGTCATTAGAAAGAGATTTAAGTTTGTACGAACTTAGACAAACCTTAGAATGAGACTTAAGTTTGTCTTTGTTCGTTCCAAGTTAGTCTCGTTAGTCTCATTCTAAGGTTTATCTAAGTTCGTCCTTAGAAAGAGACTAACTTGGGACGAACTAAGACAAACCTTAGAATGAGACTAACGTTTGTCTTTGTTCGTTCAAAGTTAGTCTCGTTAGTCTCATTCCAAGGTTTGTCTAAGTTCGTCCTTAGAAAGAGACTAACTTGGAACGAACAAAGACAAACCTTAAAATGAGACTTAAGTTTGTCTTTGTTCGTCCCAATTTAGTCTCGTTAGTCTCATTCTAAGGTTTGTCAGATTTCGTCCTTCAAAAGAGACCAACTTGGGACAAACTTAGACAAACCTTAGAAGGAGATTTTAGTTTGTCTTTGTTCGTCCCAAGTTAGTCTCGTTAGTCTCATTCTAAGGTTTGTCTAAGTTCGTCCTTAGAAAGAGACCAACTTGGGACGAACTAAGACAAACCTTAGAATGAGACTAACGTTTGTCTTTGTTCGTCCCAAGTTAGTCTCGTTAGTCTCATTCTAAGGTTTTTCTAAGTTCATCCTTAGAAAGAGACTAACTTGGGACGAACTAAGACAAACCGTAGAATGAGACATACGTTTGTCTTTGTTCGTCCAAAGTTAGTCTCGTTAGTCTCATTCTAAGGTTTGTCTAAGTTTGTCCTTAGAAAGAGACTAACTTGGGACGAACAAAGACAAACCTTAGAATGAGACTTAAGGTTGTCTTTGTTCGTCCCAAGTTAGTCTCGTTAGTCTCAGTCTAAGGTTTGTCTAAGTTCGTCCTTAGAAAGAGACTAACTTGGGACGAACTAAGACAAACCTTAGAATGAGACTAACGTTTGTCTTTGTTCAACCCAAGTTAGTCTCGTTAGTCTCATTCTAAGGTTTTTCTAAGTTCATCCTTAGAAAGAGACTAACTTGGGACGAACTAAGACAAACCGTAGAATGAGACATACGTTTGTCTTTGTTCGTCCAAAGTTAGTCTCGTTAGTCTCATTCTAAGGTTTGTCTAAGTTTGTCCTTAGAAAGAGACTAACTTGGGATGAACTTAGACAAAACTTAGAATGAGACTTAAGTTTGTCTTTGTTCGTCCCAAGTTAATCTCGTTAGTCTCATTCTAAGGTTTGTCTAAGTTTGTCCTTAGAAAGACACAAACTTGGGACGAACTTAGAAAAACCTTAGAATAGGACTTAAGTTTGTCTTTGTTCGTCCCAAGTTAGTCTCGTTAGTCTCATTCTAAGGTTTGTCTAAGTTCGTCCTTAGAAAGAGACTAACATGGGACAAACTTAGACAAACCTTAGAATGCGACTTAAGTTAGTCTTGTTAGTCTCATTCTAAGCTTTGTCTAAGTTCGTCCTTGGAAAGAGACTAACTTGGGACGAACTTGGACAAACCTTAGAATGAGACTTAAGTTTGTCTTTGTTCGTCCCTAGTTAGTCCCGTTAGTCTCATTCTAAGGTTTGTCTAAGTTCGTCCTTAGAAAGAGACTAACTTGGGACGAACTTGGACAAACTTTAGCATGAGACTTAAGTTAGTCTCGTTAGTCTCATTCTAAGCTTTGTCTAAGTTCATCCTTAGAAAGAGACTAACTTGGGACGAACTTAGACAAACCGTAGAATGCGACTTAAGTTAATCTCGTTAGTCTCATTCTAAGGTTTGTCTAAGTTCGTCCTTAGAAAGAGACTAACTTGGGACGAACTAAGACAAACCTTAGAAACAGACCAACGTTTGTCTTTGTTCGTCCAAAGTTAGTCTCGTTAGTCTCATTCTAAGGTTTTTCTAAGTTCATCCTTAGAAAGAGACTAACTTGGGACGAACTAAGACAAACCGTAGAATGAGACATACGTTTGTCTTTGTTCGTCCCAAGTTAGTCTCGTTAGTCTCATTCTAAGGTTTGTCTAAGTTTGTCCTTAGAAAGAGACTAACTTGGGACGAACTTAGACAAACATTAGAATGAGACTTAAGTTTGTCTTTGTTCGTCCCAAGTTAATCTCGTTAGTCTCATTCTAAGGTTTGTCAAAGTTTGTCCTTAGAAAGACACAAACTTGGGACGAACTTAAAAAAACCATAGAATAAGACTTAAGTTTGTCTTAGTTCGTCCCAAGTTAGTCTCGTTAGTCTCATTCTAAGGTTTGTCTAAGTTCGTCATTAGAAAGAGACTAACATGGGATGAACTTAGACAAACCTTAGAATGCGACTTAAGTTAGTCTCGTTAGTCTCATTCTAAGCTTTGTCTAAGTTCGTCCTTAGAAAGAGACTAACTTGGGACGAACTTGGACAAACCTTAGAATGAGACTTAAGTTTGTCTTTGTTCGTCCCTTGTTAGTCCCGTTAGTCTCATTCTAAGGTTTGTCTAAGTTCGTCCTTAGAAAGAGACTAACTTGGGACAAACTTAGACAAAACGTAGAATGAGACTTAAGTTTGTCTTTGTTCGTCCCAAGTTAGTCTCGTTAGTCTCAATCTATGGTTTGTCTAAGTTCGTCCTTAGAAAGAGACTTACATGGGACGAACTTGGACAAACCTTAGAATGAGACTTAAGTTTGTCTTTGTTCATCCCTAGTTAGTCTCGTTAGTCTCATTCTAAGGTTTGTCTAAGTTCGCCCTTAGAATGAGACTAACTTGGGACGAACTTGGACAAACCTTAGAATGAGACTTTAGTTTGTCTTTGTTCGTCCCAAGTTAGTCTCGTTAGTCTCATTCTATGGTTGGTCTAAGTGTGTCATCAGAAAGAGAATAACTTGGGACGAACTTAGACAAACCTTAGAATGAGACTTAAGTTTGTCTTTGTTCGTTCCAAGTTAGTCTCGTTAGTCTCATTCTAAGGTTTATCTAAGTTCGTCCTTAGAAAGAGACTAACTTGGGACGAACTAAGACAAACCTTAGAATGAGACTAACGTTTGTCTTTGTTCATTCCAAGTTAGTCTCGTTAGTCTCATTCCAAGGTTTGTCTAAGTTCGTCCTTAGAAAGAGACTAATTTGGAACGAACAAAGACAAACCTTAGAATGAGACTTAAGTTTGTCTTTGTTCGTCCCAATTTAGTCTCGTTAGTCTCATTCGAAGGTTTGTCAGAGTTCGGCCTTAAAAAGAGACCAACTTGGGACAAACTTAGACAAACCTTAGAAGGAGATTTAAGTTTGTCTTTGTTCGTCCCAAGTTAGTCTCGTTAGTCTCATTCTAAGGTTTGTCTAAGTTCGTCCTTTGACAGAGACTAACTTGGGACGAACCAAGACAAACCTTAGAATAAGACTTAAGTTTTTCTTTGTTCGTCCCAAGTTTGTCTCGTTAGTCTCATTCTAAGGTTTGTCTAAGTTGGTCCTTAGAAAGAGACTAACTTGGGACGAACTTAGACAAACCTTAGAATGAGACTAACGTTTGTCTTTGTTCGTCCCAAGTTAGTCTCGTTAGTCTCATTCTAAGGTTTGTCTAAGTTCGTCATTAGAAAGAGACTAACTTGGGACGAATTTTGACAAACCTTAGAATGAGACGTAAGTATGTCTTTGTTCGTCCCAAGTTAGTTTCGTTAGTCTCATTCTAAGGTTTGTCTAAGTTCGTCCTTAGAAAGAGACTAACTTGGGACGAACTTAGACAAACCTTAGAATGAGACTTAAGTTTGTCTTTGTTCGTCCCAAGTTAGTCTCGTTAGTCTCATTCTAAGGTTTGTCTAAGTTCGTCCTTAGAAAGAGACTAACTTGGGACGAACTTAGACAAACCTCAGAATGCGACTTAAGTTAGTCTCGTTAGTCTCATTCAAAGCTTTGTCTAAGTTCGTCCTTAGAAAGAGACTAACTTGGGACGAACTTGGACAAACCTTAGAATGAGACTTAAGTTTGTCTTTGTTCGTCCCAAGTTAGTCTCGTTAGTCTCATTCTAAGGTTTGTCTAAGTTCGTCCTTAGAAAGAGACTAACTTGGGACGAACTAAGACAAACCTTAGAATGAGACTAACGTTTGTCTTTGTTCGTTCCAAGTTAGTCTCGTTAGTCTCATTCCAAGGTTTGTCTAAGTTCGTCCTTAGAAAGAGACTAACTTGGGACGAACAAAGACAAACCTTAGAATGAGACTTAAGTTTGTCTTTGTTCGTCCCAAGTTAGTCTCGTTAGTCTCATTCTAAGGTTTGTCTAAGTTCGTCCTTAGAAAGACACAAACTTGGGACGAATTTAGACTAACCTTAGAATGAGACTTAAGTATGTCTTTGTTCGTCCCAAGTTAGTTTTGTTAGTCTCATTCTGAGGTTTGTCTAAGTTCGTCCTTAGAAAGAGACTAACTTGGGACGAACTTAGACAAACCTTAGAATGCGACTTAAGTTAGTCTCGTTAGTCTCATTCTAAGCTTTGTCTAAGTTCGTCCTTAGAAAGAGACTAACTTGGGACGAACTTGGACAAACCTTAGAATGAGACTTAAGTTTGTCTTTGTTCGTCCCTACTTAGTCTCGTTAGTCTCATTCTAAGGTTTGTCTAAGTTCATCATTAGAATGAGACTAACTTGGGACGAACTTGGACAAACCTTCGAATGAGACTTTAGTTTATCTTTGTTCGTCCCAAGTTAGTCTCGTTAGTCTCATTCTATGGTTTGTCTAAGTGTGTCATTAGAAAGAGATTTAAGTTTGTACGAACTTAGACAAACCTTAGAATGAGACTTAAGTTTGTCTTTGTTCGTTCCAAGTTAGTCTCATTCTAAAGTTTATCTAAGTTCGTCCTTAGAAAGAGACTAACTTGGGACGAACTAAGACAAACCTTAGAATGAGACTAACGTTTGTCTTTGTTCGTTCCAAGTTAGTCTCGTTAGTCTCATTCCAAGGTTTGTCTAAGTTCGTTCTTAGAAAGAGACTAACTTGGAACGAACAACGACAAACCTTACAATGAGACTTAAGTTTGTCTTTGTTCGTCCCAATTTAGTCTCGTTAGTCTCATTCTAATGTTTGTCAGAGTTCGTCCTTAAAAAGAGACCAACTTGGGACAAACTTAGACAAACCTTAGAAGGAGATTTTAGTTTGTCTTTGTTCGTCCCAAGTTAGTCTCGTTAGTCTCATTCTAAGGTTTGTCTAAGTTCGTCCTTAGATAGAGATTAACTTGGGACGAACCTAGACAAACCTTAGAATGAGACTTAAGTTTTTCTTTGTTCGTCCCAAGTTTGTCTCGTTAGTCTCGTTCTAAGGTTTGTCTAAGTTGGTCCTTAGAAAGAGACTAACTTGGGACGAACTTAGACAAACCTTAGAATGAGACTAACGTTTGTCTTTGTTCGTCCCAAGTTAGTCTCGTTAGTCTCATTCTAAGGTTTGTCTAAGTTCGTCATTAGAAAGAGACTAACTTGGGACGAATTTAGACAAACCTTAGAATGAGACTTAAGTATGTCTTTGTTCGTCCCAAGTTAGTTTCGTTAGTCTCATTCTAAGGTTTGTCTAAGTTCGTCCTTAGAAAGAGACTAACTTGGGACGAACTTGGACAAACCTTAGAATGAGACTTAAGTTTGTCTCGTTAGTCTCATTCTAAGCTTTGTCTAAGCTCGTCCTTAGAAAGAGACTAACTTGGGACGAACATGGACAAACCTTAGAATGAGACTTAATTTTGTCTTTGTTCGTACCAAGTTAGTCTCGTTAGTCTCATTCTAAGGTTTGTCTAAGTTCGTCCTTAGAAAGAGACTAACTTGGGACGAACTAAGACAAACCTTAGAATGAGACTAACGTTTGTCTTTGTTCGTTCCAACTTAGTCTCGTTAGTCTCATTCCAAGGTTTGTCTAAGTTCGTCCTTAGAAAGAGACTAACTTGGGACGAACAAAGACAAACCTTAGAATGAGACTTAAGTTTGTCTTTGTTCATCCCATGTTAGTCTCGTTAGTCTCATTCTAAGGTTTATCTAAGTTCGTCCATAGAAAGACACAAACTTGGGACGAATTTAGACAAACCTTAGAATGAGACTTAAGTATGTCTTTGTTCGTCCCAAGTTAGTTTCGTTAGTCTCATTCTAAGGTTTGTCTAAGTTCGTCCTTAGAAAGAGACTAACTTGGGACGAACTTAGACAAACCTTAGAATGAGACTTAAGTTTGTCTTTGTTCGTCCCAAGTTAGTCTCGTTAGTCTCATTCTAAGGTTTATCTAAGTTCGTCCTTAGAAAGAGACTAACTTGGGAGGAACTTAGACAAACCTTAGAATGCGACTTAAGTTAGTCTCGTTAGTCTCATTCTAAGCTTTGTCTAAGTTCGTCCTTAGAATGAGACTAACTTGGGACGAACTTGGACAAACCTTAGAATGAGGCTTAAGTTTTACTTTGTTCGTCCCTAGTTAGTCTCGTTAGTCTCATTCTAAGGTTTGTCTAAGTTCGTCCTTAGAATGAGACTAACCTGGGACGAACTTGGACAAACCTTAGAATGAGACTTTAGTTTGTCTTTGTTCGTCCCAAGTTAGTCTCGTTAGTCTCATTCTATGGTTTGTTTAAGTGTGTCATTAGAAAGAGATTTAAGTTTGTACGAACTTAGACAAACCTTAGAATGAGACTTAAGTTTGTCTTTGTTCGTTCCAAGTTAGTCTTGTTAGTCTCATTCTAAGGTTTATCTAAGTTTGTCCTTGGAAAGAGACTAACTTGGGACGAACTAAGACAAACCTTAGAATGAGACTAACGTTTGTCTTTGTTCATTCCAAGTTAGTCTCGTTAGTCTCATTCCAAGGTTTGTCTAAGTTTGTCCTTAGAATGAGACTAACTTGGAAAGAACAAAGACAAACCTTAGAATGAGACTTAAGTTTGTCTTTGTTCGTCCCAATTTAGTCTCGTTAGTCTCATTCTAAGGTTTGTCAGAGTTCGTCCTTAAAAAGAGACCAACTTGGGACAAACTTAGACAAACCTTAGAAGGAGATTTTAGATTGTCTTTGTTCGTCCCAAGTTAGTCTCGTTAGTCTCATTCTAAGGTTTGTCTAAGTTCGTCCTTAGACAGAGACTAACTTGGGACGAACCTAGACAACCCTTAGAATGAGACTTAAGTTTTTCTTTGTTCGTCCCAAGTTTGTCTCGTTAGTCTCATTCTAAGGTTTGTCTAAGTTGGTCCTTAGAAAGAGACTAACTTGGGACGAACTTAGACAAACCTTAAAATGAGACTAACGTTTGTCTTTGTTCGTCCCAAGATAGTCTCGTTAGTCTCATTCTAAGGTTTGTCTAAGTTCGTCATTAGAAAGAGACTAACTTGGGACGAATTTAGACAAACCTTAGAATGAGACTTAAGTATGTCTTTGTTCGTCCCAAGTTAGTTTCGTTAGTCTCATTCTAAGGTTTGTCTAAGTTCGTCCTTAGAAAGAGACTAACTTGGGACGAACTTAGACAAACCTTAGAATGAGACTTAAGTTTGTCTTTGTTCGTCCCAAGTTAGTCTCGTTAGTCTCATTCTAAGGTTTGTCTAAATTCGTCCTTAGAAAGAGACTAACTTGGGACGAACTTAGACAAACCTTAGAATGCGACTTAAGTTAGTCTCGTTAGTCTCATTCTAAGCTTTGTCTAAGTTCGTCCTTAGAAAGAGACTAACTTGGGACGAACTAAGACAAACCTTAGAATGAGACTAACGTTTGTCTTTGTTCGTTCCAAGTTAGTCTCGTTAGTCTCATTCCAAGGTTTGTCTAAATTCGTCCTTAGAAAGAGACTAACTTGGGACGAACAAAGACAAACCTTAGAATGAGACTTAAGTTTGTCTTTGTTCGTCCCAAGTTAGTCTCGTTAGTCTCATTCTAAGGTTTGTCCAAGTTCGTCCTTAGAAAGACACAAACTTGGGACGAATTTAGACAAACCTTAGAATGAGACTTAAGTATGTCTTTGTTCGTCCCAAGTAAGTTTCGTTAGTCTCATTCTAAGGTTTGTCTAAGTTCGTCCTTAGAAATAGACTAACTTGGGACGAACTTAGACAAACCTTAGAATGAGACTTAAGTTTGTCTTTGTTCGTCCCAAGTTAGTCTCGTTAGTCTCATTCTAAGGTTTGTCTAAGTTCGTCCTTAGAAAGAGACTAACGTGGGACGAACTTAGACAAACCTTAGAATGCGACTTAAGTTAGTCTCGTTAGTCTCATTCTAAGCTTTGTCTAAGTTCGTCCTTAGAAAGAGACTAACTTGGGACGAACTTGGACAAACCTTAGAATGAGACTTAAGTTTGTCTTTGTTCGTCCCTAGTTAGTCTCGTTTGTCTCATTCGAAGGTTTGTCTAAGTTCGTCCTTAGAATGAGACTAACTTGGGACGAACTTGGACAAACCTTAGAATGAGACTTTAGTTTGTCTTTGTCCGTCCCAAGTTAGTCTCGTTAGTCTCATTCTATGGTTTGTCTAAGTGTGTCATTAGAAAGAGATTTAAGTTTGTCTTTGTTTGTCCCAAGTTAGTCTCGTTAGTCTAATTCTAAGGTTTGTCTAAGTTCGTCCTTAGAAAGACACAAACTTGGGACGAACTTAGAAAAACCTTAGAATAAGACTTAAGTTTGTCTTTGTTCGTCCCAAGTTAGTCTCGTTAGTCTCTTCTAAGCTTTGTCTAAGTGCATCCTTAGAAAGAGACTAACTTGGGACGAACTTAGACAAACCTTAGAATGAGACTTAAGTTTGTCTTTGTTCGTCCCTAGTTAGTCTCGTTAGTCTCATTCTAAGGTTTGTCTAAGTTCGTCCTTAGAATGAGACTAACTTAGGACAAACTTGGACAAACCTTAGAATGAGACTTAAGTTTGTCTTTGTTCGCCCCAAGTTAGTCTCGTTAGTCTCATTCTAAGGTTTATCTAAGGTCGTCCTTAGAAAGAGACTAACTTGGGACGAACTAAGACAAACCTTAGAATGAGACTAACGTTTGTCTTTGTTCGTTCCAAGTTAGTCTGGTTAGTCTCATTCCAAGGTTTGTCTAAGTTCGTCCTTAGAAAGAGACTAAGTTGGGACGAACAAAGACAAACCTTAGAATGAGACTTAAGTTTGTCTTTGTTCGTCCCAATTTAGTCTCGTTAGTCTCATTCTAAGGTTTGTCTGAGTTCGTCCTTAAAAAGAGACCAACTTGGGACAAACTTAGACAAACCTTAGAATAAGACTTAAGTTTGTCTTTGTTCGTCCCAAGTTAGTCTCGTTAGTCTCATTCTAAGGGTTGTCTAAGTTCATCCTTAGAAAGACACAAACTTGGGACGAACTTAGAAAAACCTTAGAATAAGACTTAAGTTTGTCTTTGTTCGTCCCAAGTTAGTCTCGTTAGTCTCATTCTAAGGTTTGTCTAAGTTCGTCCTTAGAAAAAGACTAACTTGGGACAAACATAGACAAACTTTAGAATGCGACTTAAGTTAGTCTCGTTAGTCTCATTCTAAGCTTTGGCTAAGTTCGTCCTGTGAAAGAGACTAACTTGGGACGAACTTGGACAAACCTTAGAATGAGACTTAAGTTTGTCTTTGTTCATCCCTAGTTAGTCTCGTTAGTCTCATTCTAAGGTTTGTCTAAGTTCGCCCTTAGAATGAGACTAACTTGGGACGAACTTGGACAAACCTTAGAATGAGACTTTAGTTTGTCTTTGTTCGTCCCAAGTTAGTCTCGTTAGTCTCATTCTATGGTTGGTCTAAGTGTGTCATCAGAAAGAGAATAACTTGGGACGAACTTAGACAAACCTTAGAATGAGACTTAAGTTTGTCTTTGTTCGTTCCAAGTTAGTCTCGTTAGTCTCATTCTAAGGTTTATCTAAGTTCGTCCTTAGAAAGAGACTAACTTGGGACGAACTAAGACAAACCTTAGAATGAGACTAACGTTTGTCTTTGTTCATTCCAAGTTAGTCTCGTTAGTCTCATTCCAAGGTTTGTCTAAGTTCGTTCTTAGAAAGAGACTAATTTGGAACGAACAAAGACAAACCTTAGAATGAGACTTAAGTTTGTCTTTGTTCGTCCCAATTTAGTCTCGTTAGTCTCATTCGAAGGTTTGTCAGAGTTCGGCCTTAAAAAGAGACCAACTTGGGACAAACTTAGACAAACCTTAGAAGGAGATTTAAGTTTGTCTTTGTTCGTCCCAAGTTAGTCTCGTTAGTCTCATTCTAAGGTTTGTCTAAGTTCGTCCTTTGACAGAGACTAACTTGGGACGAACCAAGACAAACCTTAGAATAAGACTTAAGTTTTTCTTTGTTCGTCCCAAGTTTGTCTCGTTAGTCTCATTCTAAGGTTTGTCTAAGTTGGTCCTTAGAAAGAGACTAACTTGGGACGAACTTAGACAAACCATAGAATGAGACTAACGTTTGTCTTTGTTCGTCCCAAGTTAGTCTCGTTAGTCTCATTCTAAGGTTTGTCTAAGTTCGTCATTAGAAAGAGACTAACTTGGGACGAATTTTGACAAACCTTAGAATGAGACTTAAGTATGTCTTTGTTCGTCCCAAGTTAGTTTCGTTAGTCTCATTCTAAGGTTTGTCTAAGTTCGTCCTTAGAAAGAGACTAACTTGGGACGAACTTAGACAAACCTTAGAATGAGACTTAAGTTTGTCTTTGTTCGTCCCAAGTTAGTCTCGTTAGTCTCATTCTAAGGTTTGTCTAAGTTCGTCCTTAGAAAGAGACTAACTTGGGACGAACTTAGACAAACCTCAGAATGCGACTTAAGTTAGTCTCGTTAGTCTCATTCAAAGCTTTGTCTAAGTTCGTCCTTAGAAAGAGACTAACTTGGGACGAACTTGGACAAACCTTAGAATGAGACTTAAGTTTGTCTTTGTTCGTCCCAAGTTAGTCTCGTTAGTCTCATTCTAAGGTTTGTCTAAGTTCGTCCTTAGAAAGAGACTAACTTGGGACGAACTAAGACAACCCTTAGAATGAGACTAACGTTTGTCTTTGTTCGTTCCAAGTTAGTCTCGTTAGTCTCATTCCAAGGTTTGTCTAAGTTCGTCCTTAGAAAGAGACTAACTTGGGACGAACAAAGACAAACCTTAGAATGAGACTTAAGTTTGTCTTTGTTCGTCCCAAGTTAGTCTCGTTAGTCTCATTCTAAGGTTTGTCTAAGTTCGTCCTTAGAAAGACACAAACTTGGGACGAATTTAGACTAACCTTAGAATGAGACTTAAGTATGTCTTTGTTCGTCCCAAGTTAGTTTTGTTAGTCTCATTCTGAGGTTTGTCTAAGTTCGTCCTTAGAAAGAGACTAACTTGGGACGAACTTAGACAAACCTTAGAATGCGACTTAAGTTAGTCTCGTTAGTCTCATTCTAAGCTTTGTCTAAGTTCGTCCTTAGAAAGAGACTAACTTGGGACGAACTTGGACAAACCTTAGATTGAGACTTAAGTTTGTCTTTGTTCGTCCCTACTTAGTCTCGTTAGTCTCATTCTAAGGTTTGTCTAAGTTCATCATTAGAATGAGACTAACTTGGGACGAACTTGGACAAACCTTAGAATGAGACTTTAGTTTGTCTTTGTTCGTCCCAAGTTAGTCTCGTTAGTCTCATTCTATGGTTTGTCTAAGTGTGTCATTAGAAAGGGATTTAAGTTTGTACGAACTTAGACAAACCTTAGAATGAGACTTAAGTTTGTCTTTGTTCGTTCCAAGTTAGTCTCATTCTAAAGTTTATCTAAGTTCGTCCTTAGAAAGAGACTAACTTGGGACGAACTAAGACAAACCTTAGAATGAGACTAACGTTTGTCTTTGTTCGTTCCAAGTTAGTCTCGTTAGTCTCATTCCAAGGTTTGTCTAAGTTCGTCCTTAGAAAGAGACTAACTTGGGACGAACAAAGACAAACCTTAGAATGAGACTTAAGTTTGTCTTTGTTCGTCCCAATTTAGTCTCGTTAGTCTCATTCTAATGTTTGTCAGAGTTCGTCCTTAAAAAGAGACCAACTTGGGACAAACTTAGACAAACCTTAGAAGGAGATTTTAGTTTGTCTTTGTTCGTCCCAAGTTAGTCTCGTTAGTCTCATTCTAAGGTTTGTCTAAGTTCGTCCTTAGATAGAGATTAACTTGGGACGAACCTAGACAAACCTTAGAATGAGACTTAAGTTTTTCTTTGTTTGTCTCGTTAGTCTCGTTCTAAGGTTTGTCTAAGTTGGTCCTTAGAAAGAGACTAAGTTGGGACGAACTTAGACAAACCTTAGAATGAGACTAACGTTTGTCTTTGTTCGTCCCAAGTTAGTCTCGTTAGTCTCATTCTAAGCTTTGTCTAAGCTCGTCCTTAGAAAGAGACTAACTTGGGACGAACTTGGACAAACCTTAGAATGAGACTTAAGTTTGTCTTTGTTCGTACCAAGTTAGTCTCGTTAGTCTCATTCTAAGGTTTGTCTAAGTTCGTCCTTAGAAAGAGACTAACTTGGGACGAACTAAGACAAACCTTAGAATGAGACTAACGTTTGTCTTTGTTCGTTCCAACTTAGTCTCGTTAGTCTCATTCCAAGGTTTGTCTAAGTTCGTCCTTAGAAAGAGACTAACTTGGGACGAACAAAGACAAACCTTAGAATGAGACTTAAGTTTGTCTTTGTTCATCCCAAGTTAGTCTCGTTAGTCTCATTCTAAGGTTTATCTAAGTTCGTCCATAGAAAGACACAAACTTGGGACGAATTTAGACAAACCTTAGAATGAGACTTAAGTATGTCTTTGTTCGTCCCAAGTTAGTTTCGTTAGTCTCATTCTAAGGTTTGTCTAAGTTCGTCATTAGAAAGAGACTAACTTGGGACGAACTTAGACAAACCTTAGAATGAGACTTAAGTTTGTCTTTGTTCGTCCCAAGTTAGTCTCGTTAGTCTCATTCTAAGGTTTATCTAAGTTTGTCCTTAGAAAGAGACTAACTTGGGAGGAACTTAGACAAACCTTAGAATGCGACTTAAGTTAGTCTCGTTAGTCTCATTCTAAGCTTTGTCTAAGTTCGTCCTTAGAATGAGACTAACTTGGGACGAACTTGGACAAACCTTAGAATGAGGCTTAAGTTTGTCTTTGTTCGTCCCTAGTTAGTCTCGTTAGTCTCATTCTAAGGTTTGTCTAAGTTCGTCCTTAGAATGAGACTAACCTGGGACAAACTTGGACAAACCTTAGAATGAGACTTTAGTTTGTCTTTGTTCTTCCCAAGTTAGTCTCGTTAGTCTCATTCTATGATTTGTCTAAGTGTGTCATTAGAAAGAGATTTAAGTTTGTACGAACTTAGACAAACCTTAGAATGAGACTTAAGTTTGTCTTTGTTCGTTCCAAGTTAGTCTCGTTAGTCTCATTCTAAGGTTTATCTAAGTTTGTCCTTGGAAAGAGACTAACTTGGGACGAACTAAGACAAACCTTAGAATGAGACTAACGTTTGTCTTTGTTCATTCCAAGTTAGTCTCGTTAGTCTCATTCCAAGGTTTGTCTAAGTTTGTCCTTAGAAAGAGACTAACTTGGAAAGAACAAAGACAAACCTTAGAATGAGACTTAAGTTTGTCTTTGTTCGTCCCAATTTAGTCTCGTTAGTCTCATTCTAAGGTTTGTCAGAGTTCGTCCTTAAAAAGAGACCAACTTGGGACAAACTTAGACAAACCTTAGAAGGAGATTTTAGTTTGTCTTTGTTCGTCCCAAGTTAGTCTCGTTAGTCTCATTCTAAGGTTTGTCTAAGTTCGTCCTTAGACAGAGACTAACTTGGGACGAACCTAGACAACCCTTAGAATGAGACTTAAGTTTTTCTTTGTTCGTCCCAAGTTTGTCTCGTTAGTCTCATTCTAAGGTTTGTCTAAGTTGGTCCTTAGAAAGAGACTAACTTGGGACGAACTTAGACAAACCTTAAAATGAGACTAACGTTTGTCTTTGTTCGTCCCAAGATAGTCTCGTTAGTCTCATTCTAAGGTTTGTCTAAGTTCGTCATTAGAAAGAGACTAACTTGGGACGAATTTAGACAAACCTTAGAATGAGACTTAAGTATGTCTTTGTTCGTCCCAAGTTAGTTTCGTTAGTCTCATTCTAAGGTTTGTCTAAGTTCGTCCTTAGAAAGAGACTAACTTGGGACGAACTTAGACAAACCTTAGAATGAGACTTAAGTTTGTCTTTGTTCGTCCCAAGTTAGTCTCGTTAGTCTCATTCTAAGGTTTGTCTAAATTCGTCCTTAGAAAGAGACTAACTTGGGACGAACTTAGACAAACCTTAGAATGCGACTTAAGTTAGTCTCGTTAGTCTCATTCTAAGCTTTGTCTAAGTTCGTCCTTAGAAAGAGACTAACTTGGGACGAACTTGGACAAACCTTAGAATGAGACTTAAGTTTGTCTTTGTTCGTCCCAAGTTAGTCTCGTTAGTCTCATTCAAAGGTTTGTCTAAGTTCGTCCTTAGAAAGAGACTAACTTGGGACGAACTAAGACAAACCTTAGAATGAGACTAACGTTTGTCTTTGTTCGTTCCAAGTTAGTCTCGTTAGTCTCATTCCAAGGTTTGTCTAAATTCGTCCTTAGAAAGAGACTAACTTGGGACGAACAAAGACAAACCTTAGAATGAGACTTAAGTTTGTCTTTGTTCGTCCCAAGTTAGTCTCGTTAGTCTCATTCTAAGGTTTGTCCAAGTTCGTCCTTAGAAAGACACAAACTTGGGACGAATTTAGACAAACCTTAGAATGAGACTTAAGTATGTCTTTGTTCGTCCCAAGTAAGTTTCGTTAGTCTCATTCTAAGGTTTGTCTAAGTTCGTCCTTAGAAATAGACTAACTTGGGACGAACTTAGACAAACCTTAGAATGAGACTTAAGTTTGTCTTTGTTCGTCCCAAGTTAGTCTCGTTAGTCTCATTCTAAGGTTTGTCTAAGTTCGTCCTTAGAAAGAGACTAACGTGGGACGAACTTAGACAAACCTTAGAATGCGACTTAAGTTAGTCTCGTTAGTCTCATTCTAAGCTTTGTCTAAGTTCGTCCTTAGAAAGAGACTAACTTGGGACGAACTTGGACAAACCTTAGAATGAGACTTAAGTTTGTCTTTGTTCGTCCCTAGTTAGTCTCGTTTGTCTCATTCTAAGGTTTGTCTAAGTTCGTCCTTAGAATGAGACTAACTTGGGACGAACTTGGACAAACCTTAGAATGAGACTTTAGTTTGTCTTTGTCCGTCCCAAGTTAGTCTCGTTAGTCTCATTCTATGGTTTGTCTAAGTGTGTCATTAGAAAGAGATTTAAGTTTGTCTTTGTTTGTCCCAAGTTAGTCTCGTTAGTCTAATTCTAAGGTTTGTCTAAGTTCGTCCTTAGAAAGACACAAACTTGGGACGAACTTAGAAAAACCTTAGAATAAGACTTAAGTTTGTCTTTGTTCGTCCCAAGTTAGTCTCGTTAGTCTCTTCTAAGCTTTGTCTAAGTGCATCCTTAGAAAGAGACTAACTTGGGACGAACTTAGACAAACCTTAGAATGAGACTTAAGTTTGTCTTTGTTCGTCCCTAGTTAGTCTCGTTAGTCTCATTCTAAGGTTTGTCTAAGTTCGTCCTTAGAATGAGACTAACTTAGGACAAACTTGGACAAACCTTAGAATGAGACTTAGTTTGTCTTTGTTCGTCCCAAGTTAGTCTCGTTAGTCTCATTCTAAGGTTTGTCTATGTTCGTCCTTAGAAATAGACTAACTTGGGACGAACTAAGACAACCCTTAGAATGAGACTTACGTTTGTCTTTGTTCGTCCCAAGTTAGTCTTTAGTCTCATTCTAAGGTTTGTCTAAGTTCGTCCTTAGAAAGTGACTAACTTGGGACGAACTTATACAAACCTTAGAATGAGACAAACGTTTGTCTTTGTTCATCCCAAGTTAGTCTCGTTAGTCTCATTCTAAGGGTTGTCTAAGTTCGTCCTTGGAAAGTAACTAACTTGGGACGAACTTAGATAAACCTTATAATGAGACAAACATTTGTCTTTGTTCGTCCCAAGTTAGTCTCGTTAGTCTCATTCTAAGGTTTGTCTAAGTTCGTTCTTAGAAAGTGACTAACTTGGGACGAAGTTAGACAAACATTAGAATGAGACTTAAGTTTGTCATTGTTCGTCCCAAGTTAGTCTCGTTAGTCTCATTCTAAGGTTTGTCTAACTTCGTCCTTAGAAAGAGACTTACTTGGGACGAACTTAGACAAACCTTAGAATGAGACTTAAGTTTGTCTTTGTTCGTCCCAAGTTAGTCTCGTTAGTCTCATTCTAAGGTTTATCTAAGTTCGTCCTTAGAAAGAGACTAACTTGGGACAAACTAAGACAAACCTTAGAATGAGACTAACGTTTGTCTTTGTTCGTTCCAAGTTAGTCTCGTTAGTCTCATTCCAAGGTTTGTCTAAGTTCGTCCTTAGAAAGAGACTAACTTGGGACGAACAAAGACAAACCTTAGAATGAGACTTAAGTTTGTCTTTGTTCGTCCCAATTTAGTCTCGTTACTCTCATTCTAAGGTTTGTCTATGTTCGTCCTTAGAAATAGACTAACTTGGGACGAACTAAGACAACCCTTAGAATGAGACTTACGTTTGTCTTTGTTCGTCCCAAGTTAGTCTTTAGTCTCATTCTAAGGTTTGTCTAAGTTTGTCCTTAGAAAGTGACTAACTTGGGACGAACTTATACCAACCTTAGAATGAGACAAACGTTTGTCTTTGTTCGTCCCAAGTTAGTCTCGTTAGTCTCATTCTAAGGTTTGTATAAGTTCGTCCTTGGAAAGTAACTAACTTGGGACGAACTTAGACAAACCTTATAATGAGACAAACGTTTGTCTTTGTTCGTCCCAAGTTAGTCTCGTTAGTCTCATTCTAAGGTTTGTCTAAGTTCGTTCTTAGAAAGTGACTAACTTGGGACGAAGTTAGACAAACATTAGAATGAGACTTAAGTTTGTCATTGTTCGTCCCAAGTTAGTCCCGTTAGTCTCATTCTAAGGTTTGTCTAAGTTCGTCCTTAGAAAGAGACTTACTTGGGACGAACGTAGACAAACCTTAGAATGAGACTTAAGTTTGTCTTTGTTCGTCCCAAGTTAGTCTCCTTAGTCTCATTCTAAGGTTTATCTAAGTTCGTCCTTAGAAAGAGACTAACTTGGGACAAACTAAGACAAAC
Organism: Rhodiola kirilowii; assembly: GCA_033675215.1. Taxonomy (NCBI): domain Eukaryota; kingdom Viridiplantae; phylum Streptophyta; class Magnoliopsida; order Saxifragales; family Crassulaceae; genus Rhodiola; species Rhodiola kirilowii. The sequence continues at coordinate 200,426 of JAUCNB010000062.1, forward strand.
CTTAGAATGAGACTAACGTTTGTCTTTGTTCGTTCCAAGTTAGTCTCGTTAGTTTCATTCCAAGGTTTGTCTAAGTTCGTCCTTAGAAAGAGACTAACTTGGGACGAACAAAGACAAACCTTAGAATGAGACTTAAGTTTGTCTTTGTTCGTCCCAATTTAGTCTCGTTAGTCTCATTCTAAGGTTTGTCTGAGTTCGTCCTTAAAAAGAGACCAACTTGGGACAAACTTATACAAACCTTGGAATGAGACTTAAGTTAGTCTCGTTAGTCTCTTCTAACGTTTGTCTAAGTGCGTCCTTAGAAAGAGACTAACTTGGGACGAACTTGGACAAACCTTAGAATGAGACTTAAGTTTGTCTTTGTTCATCCCTAGTTAGTCTCGTTAGTCTCATTCTTAGGTTTGTCTAAGTTCGTCCTTAGAATGAGACTAACTTAGGACGAACTTGGACAAACCTTAGAATGAGACTTTAGTTTGTCTTTGTTCGTCCCAAGTTAGTCTCGTTAGTCTCATTCTAAGGTATGTCTATGTTCGTCCTTAGAAAGAGACTAACTTGGGACGAACTAAGACAAACCTTAGAATGAGACTTACGTTTGTCTTTGTTCGTCCCAAGTTAGTCTCATTAGTATTATTCTAAGGTTTGTCTAAGTTCGTCCTTAGAAAGTGACTAACTTGGGACAAACTTAGACAAACCTTATAATGAGACAAACGTTTGTCTTTGTTCGTCCCAAGTTAGTCTCGTTAGTCTCATTCTAAGGTTTGTCTAAGTTCGTCCTTAGAAAGAGACTAACTTGGGACGAACTAAGACAAACCTTAGAATGAGACTTACGTTTGTCTTTGTTCGTCCCAAGTTAGTCTCGTTAGTCTCATTCTAAGGTTTGTCTAAGTTCGTTCTTAGAAAGTGACTAACTTGGGACGAAGTTAGACAAACATTAGAATGAGACTTAAGTTTGTCATTGTTCGTCCCAAGTTAGTCTCGTTAGTCTCATTCTAAGGCTTGTCTAAGTTCGTCCTTAGAAAGAGACTTACTTGGGACGAACTTAGACAAAACTTAGAATGAGACTTAAGTTTGTCTTTATTCGTCCCAAGTTAGTCTCGTTAGTCTCATTCTAAGGTCTATCTAAGTTCGTCCTTAGAAAGAGACTAACTTGGGACGAACTAAGACAAACCTTGGAATGAGACTAACGTTTGTCTTTGTTTGTTCCGAGTTAGTCTCGTTAGTCTCGTTCTAAGGTTTGTCTGACTTCGTCCTTAGAAAGAGACCAACTTGGGACAAACTTATACAAACCTTAGAATAAGACTTAAGTTTGTCTTTGTTCGTCCCAATTTAGTCTCGTTAGTCTCATTCAAAGGTTTGTCTAAGTTCGTCCTTAGAAAGAGACTAACTTGGGACGAACTTAGACAAACCTTAGAATGCGACTTAAGTTAGTCTCGTTAGTCTCATTCTAAGCTTTGTCTAAGTTCGTCCTTAGAAAGAGACTAACTTGGGACGAACTTGGACAAACCTTAGAATGAGACTTAAGTTTGTCTTTGTTCGTCCCTAGTTAGTCGCGTTAGTCTCATTCTAAGGTTTGTCTAAGTTCGTCCTTAGAAAGTGACTAACTTGGGATGAACTTGGACAAACCTTGGAATGAGACTTTAGTTTGTCTTTGTTCGTCCCAAGTTAGTCTCGTTAGTCTCATTCTAAGGTTTGTCTAAGTTCGTCCTTAGAAAGAGACTAACTTGGGACGAACTAAGACAAACCTTAGAATGAGACATAAGTTTGTCTTTGTTCGTCCCAATTTAGTCTCGTTAGTCTCATTCTAAGGTTTGTCAGAGTTCGTCCTTAAAAAGAGACCAACTTGGGACAAACTTAGACAAACCTTAGAATGAGATTTAAGTTTGTCTTTGTTCGTCCCAAGTTAGTCTCGTTAGTCTCATTCTAAGGTTTGTCTAAGTTCGTCCTTAGACAGAGACTAACTTGGGACGAACCTAGACAAACCTTAGAATGAGACCTAAGTTTTTCTTTGTTCGTCCCAAGTTAGTCTCGTTTGTCTCATTCTAAGGTTTGTCTAATTTGGTCCTTAGAAAGAGACTAACTTGGGACGAACTTAGACAAACCTTTGAATGAGACTAACGTTTGTCTTTGTTCGTCCCAAGTTAGTCTCGTTAGTCTCATTCTAAGGTTTGTATAAGTTCGTCATTAGAAAGAGACTAACTTGGGACGAATTTAGACAAACCTTGGAATGAGACTTAAGTATGTCTTTGTTCGTCCCAAGTTAGTTTCATTAGTCTCATTCTAAGGTTTGTCTAAGTTCGTCCTTAGAAAGAGACTAACTTGGCACAAACTTAGACAAACCTTAGAATGAGACTGAAGTTTGTCTTTGTTCGTCCCAAGTTACTCTCGTTAGTCTCTTTCTAAGGTTTGTCTAAGTTCGTCCAAAGAAAGAGACTAACTTGGGACGAACTTAGAGAAACCTTAGAATGCGACTTAACTTAGTCTCGTTAGTCTCATTCTAAGCTTTGTCTAAGTTCGTCCTTAAAAAGAGACTAACTTGGGACGAACTTGGACAAACCTTAGAATGAGACTTAAGTTTGTCTTTGTTCGTCCCAAGTTAGTCTCGTTAGTCTCATTCTAAGGTTTGTCTAAGTTCGTCCTTAGAAAGAGACTAACTTGGGACGAACTAAGACAAAACTTAGAATGAGACTAACGTTTGTCTTTGTTCGTTCCAAGTTAGTCACGTTAGTCTCATTCCAAGGTTTGTCTAAGTTCGTCCTTAGAAAGAGACTAACTTGGGACGAACAAAGACAAACCTTAGAATGAGACTTAAGTTTGTCTTTGTTCGTCCCAAGTTAGTCTTGTTAGTCTCATTCCAAGGTTTGTCTGAGTTCGTACTTAAAAAGAGACCAACTTGGGACAAACATAGACAAACCTTAGAATGAGATTTAAGTTTGTCTTTGTTCGTCCCAAGTTAGTCTCGTTAGTCTCATTCTAAGGTTTGTCTAAGTTCGTCCTTAGAAAGACACAAACTTGGGATGAACTTAGAAAAACCTTAGAATAAGACTTAAGTTTGTCTTTGTTCGTCCCAAGTTAGTCTCGTTAGTCTCATTCTAAGGTTTGTCTAAGTTCGTCCTTAGAAAGAGACTAACTTGGGACCAACTTAGACAAACCTTAGAATGCGACTTAAGTTAGTCTCGTTATTCTCATTCTAAGCTTTGTCTAAGTTCGTCCTTAGAAAGAGACTAACTTGGGAAGAACTTGGACAAACCTTAGAATGAGACTTAAGTTTGTCTTTGTTCGTCCCTAGTTAGTCTCGTTAGTCTCATTCTAAGGTTTGTCTAAGTTCGTCCTTAGAATTAGACTAACTTGGGACGAACTTGGACAAACCTTAGAATGAGACTTTAGTTTGTCTTTGTTCTTCCCAAGTTAGTCTCGTTAGTCTCATTCTATGGTTTGTCTAAGTTCGTCATTAGAAAGAGACTAACTTGGGACGAACTTAGACAAACTTTAGAATGAGACTTAAGTTTGTCTTTGTTCGTCCCAAGTTAGTCTCGTTAGTCTCATTCTAAGGTTTATATAAGTTCGTCCTTATAAAGAGACTAACTTGGGACGAACTAAGACAAACCTTAGAATGAGACTAACGTTTGTCTTTGTTCGTCCCAATTTAGTCTCGTTAGTCTTATTCTAAGGTTTGTCTGAGTTCGTCCTGAAAAAGACACCAACTTGGGACAAACTTAGACAAACCTTAGAATGAGATTTAAGTTTGTCTTTGTTCGTCCGAAGTTAGTCTCGTTAGTCTCATTCTAAGGTTTGTCTAAGTTCGTCTTTAGAAAGACACAAACTTGGGAATAACTAAGAAAAACCTTAGAATAAGACTTAAGTTTGTCTTTGTTCGTCCCAAGTTAGTCTCATTAGTCTCATTCTAAGTTTTGTCTAAGTTCGTCCTTAGAAAGAGACTAACTTGGGATGAACTTAGACAAACCTTAGAATGCGACTTAAGTTAGTCTCGTTATTCTCATTCTAAGCTTTGTCTAAGTTCGTCCTTAGAAAGAGACTAACTTGGGAAGAACTTGGACAAACCTTAGAATGAGACTTAAGTTTGTCTTTGTTCGTCCCTAGTTAGTCTCGTTAGTCTCATTCTAAGGTTTGTCTAAGTTCGTCCTTTGAATGAGACTAACTTAGGACGAACTTGGACAAACCTTAGAATGAGACTTAAGTTTGTCTTTGTTTGTCCCAAGTTAGTCTCGTTAGTCTCATTCTAAGGTTTATCTAAGTTCGTCCTTAGAAAGAGACTAACTTGGGACGAACTAAGACAAACCTTAGAATGAGACTAACGTTTGTCTTTGTTCGTTCCAAGTTAGTCTTGTTAGTCTCATTCCAAGGTTTGTCTAAGTTCGTCCTTAGAAAGAGACTAACTTGGGACGAACAAAGACAAACCTTAAAATGAGACTTAAGTTTGTCTTTGTTCGTCCCAATTTAGTCTCGTTAGTCTTATTCTAAGGTTTGTTTGAGTTCGTCCTTAAAAAGACACCAACTTGGGACAAACTTAGACAAACCTTAGAATGAGATTTAAGTTTGTCTTTGTTCGTCCCAAGTTAGTCTCGTTAGTCTCATTCTAAGGTTTGTTTAAGTTCGTCCTTAGAAAGAGACTAACTTGGGACGAACTTAGACAAACCTTAGAATGCGACTTAAGTTAGTCTCGTTAGTCTCATTCTAAGCTTTGTCTAAGTTCGTCCTTAGAAAGAGACTAACTTGGGACGAACTTGGACAAACCTTAGAATGAGACTTAAGTTTGTCTTTGTTCGTCCCTAGTTAGTCGTGTTAGTCTCATTCTAAGGTTTGTCTAAGGTCGTCCTTAGAAAGTGACTAACTTGGGACGAACTTGGACAAACCTTAGAATGAGACTTTAGTTTGTCTTTGTTCGTCCCAAGTTAGTCTCGTTAGTCGCATTCTAAGGGTTGTCTAAGTTCGTCCTTAGAAAGAAACTAACTTGGGACGAACTAAGAAAAACCTTAGAATGCGACTTACGTTTGTCTTTGTTCGTCCCAAGTTAGTCTCGTTAGTCTCATTCTAAGGTTTGTCAAAGTTCGTCCTTAGAAAGACACAAACTTGGGACGAACTTAGAAAAACCTTAGAATAAGACTTAAGTTTGTCTTTGTTCGTCCCAAGTTAGTCTCGTTAGTCTCATTCTAAGGTTTGTCTAAGTTCGTCCTTAGAAAGAGACTAACTTGGGACGAACTTAGACAAACCTTAGAATGCGACTTAAGTTAGTCTCATTCTAAGCTTTGTCTAAGTTCGTCCTTAGAAAGAGACTAACTTGGGACGAACTTGGACAAACCTTAGAATGAGACTTAAGTTTGTCTTTGTTCGTCCCTAGTTAGTCGTGTTAGTCTCATTCTAAGGTTTGTCTAAGGTCGTCCTTAGAAAGTGACTAACTTGGGACGAACTTGGACAAACCTTAGAATAAGACTTTAGTTTGTCTTTGTTCATCCCAAGTTAGTCTCGTTAGTCGTATTCTAAGGTTTGTCTAAGTTCGTCCTTAGAAAGAGACTAACTCGGGACGAACTAAGAAAAACCTTAGAATGCGACTTACGTTTGTCTTTGTTCGTCCCAAGTTAGTCTCGTTAGTCTCATTCTAAGGTTTGTCTAAGTTCATCCTTAGAAAGTGACTAACTTGGGACGAACTTAGACAAACCTTATAATGAGACAAACGTTTGTCTTTGTTCGTCCCAAGTTAGTCTCGTTAGTCCCATTCTAAGGTTTGTTTAAGTTCGTCCTTAGAAAGAGACTAACTTGGCACGAACTAAGACAAACCTTAGAATGAGACTTACGTTTGTCTTTGTTCTTCCCAAGTTAGTCTCGTTAGTCTCATTCTAAGGTTTGTCTAAGTTCGTTCTTAGAAAGTGACTAACTTGGGATGAAGTTAGACAAACATTAGAATGAGACTTAAGTTTGTCATTGTTCGTCCCAAGTTAGTCTCGTTAGTCTCATTCTAAGGTTTGTCTAAGTTCGTCCTTAGAAAGAGAATTACTTGGGACGAACTTAGACAAACCTTAGAATGAGACTTAAGTTTGTCTTTGTTTGTCCCTAGTTAGTCTCGTTAGTCTCATTCTAAGGTTTGTCTAAGTTCGTCCTTAGAAAGAGACTAACTTGGGACGAACTTGGACAAACCTTTGAATGAGACTTTAGTTTGTCTTTGTTCGTCCCAAGTTAGTCTCGTTAGTCTTATTCTAAGGTTTGTCTAAGTTCGACCTTAGACAGAGACTAATATGGGACGAACTAAGACAAACCTTAGAATGAGACTTACATTTGTCTTTGTTCGTGCCAAGTTAGTCTCATTAGTCTCATTCTAAGGTTTGTCGAAGTTCGTCCTTTGAAAGAGACTAACTTGGGACGAACTAAGACAAACCTTAGAATGAGACTAACGTTTGTCTTTGTTCGTCCCAAGTTAGTCTCGTTAGTCTCATTCTAAGGTTTATTTAAGTTCGTCCTTAGAAAGAGACTAACTTGGGACAAACTAAGACAAACCTTAGAATGAGACTAACGTTTGTCTTTGTTCGTCCCAAGTTAGTCTCGTTAGTCTCATTCTAAGGTTTGTCTATGTTCGTCCTTAGAAAGAGACTAACTCGGGACGAACTAAGACAAACCTTAGAATGAGACTTAAGTTTGTCTTTGTTCGTCCCAAGTAAGTCTCGTTAGTCACATTCTAAGGTTTGTCGAAGTTCGTCCTTAGAAAGCGACTACCTTGGGACGATCTTAGACAAACCTTAGAATGAGACTTAAGTTTGTCTTTGTTCGTCCCAAGTTAGTCTCGTTAGTCTCATTCTAAGGTTTGTCTAAGTTCGTCCTTAGAAAGAGACTAACTTGGAACGAACTTAGACAAACCTTAGAATGAGACTTACGTTTGTCTTCGTTCGTCCCAAGTTAGTCTCGTTAGTCACATTCTAAGGTTTGTCGAAGTTCGTCCTTAGAAAGAGACTAACTTGGGACGATCTTAGACAAACCTTAGAATGAGACTTAAGTTTGTCTTTGTTCGTCCCAAGTTAGTCTCGTTAGTCTCATTCTAAGGTATGTCGATGTTCGTCCTTAGAAAGATACTAACTTGGGACGAACTTAGACAAACCTTAGAATGAGACTTAAGTTTGTCTTTGTTTGTCCCAAGTTAGTCTCGTTAGTCTCATTCTAAGGTTTGTCGAAGTTTGTCCTTTGAAAGAGACTAACTTGGGACGAACTAAGACAAACCTTAGAATGAGACTAACGTTTGTCTTTGTTCGTCCCAAGTTAGTCTCGTTTGTCTCATTCTAAGGTTTGTCCAAGTTCGTCCATAGAAAGAGACTAACTTGGGACGAACTTAGACAAACCTTAGAATGAGACTTAAGTTAGTCTTGTTAGTCTCATTCTAAGCTTTGTCTAAGTTCGTCATTAGAAAGGGACTAACTTGGGTAAAACGTAGACAAACCTTAGAATGAGACTTTAAGTTTGTCTTTGTTCGTCCCAAGTTAGTCTCGTTAGTCTCATTCTAAGGTTAGTCTAAGTTCGTCCTTAGAAAGAGACTAACTTGAGACAAACTTGGACAAACCTTAGAATGAGAGTAATGTTTGTCTTTGTTCGTCCCAAGTTAGTCTCGTTAGTCTCATTCTAAGGTTTGTCTAAGTTCGTCCTTAGAAAGAGACTAACTTGGGACGAATTCAGACAAACCTTAGAATGAGACTTGCGTTTGTCTTTGTTCGTCCCAAGTTAGTCTCGTTAGTCTCATTCTAAGGTTTGTCTAAGTTCGTCCTTAGAAAGTGACTAACTTGGGACGAACTTTGACAAACCTTAGAAAGAGTCAAACGTTTGTCTTTGTTCGTCCCATGTTAGTCTCGTTAGTCTCATTCTAAGGTTTGTCTAAGTTCGTCCTTAGAAAGAGACTAACTTGGGACGAACTAAGATAAACCTTAGAATGAGACTTACGTTTGTCTTTGTTCGTCCCAAGTTAGTCCCGTTAGTCTCATTCTAAGGTTTGTCTAAGTTCGTCCTTAGAAAGTGACTAACTTGGGATGAAGTTAGACAAACATTAGAATGAGACTTAAGTTTGTCTTTGTTCGTCCCAAGTTAGTCTCGTTAGTCTCATTCTAAGTTTTGTCTAAGTTCGTCCTTAGAAAGAGACAAACTTGGGACGAACTCAGACAAACCTTAGAATGAGACTTAAGTTTGTCTTTGTTCGTCCCAAGTTAGTCTCAATAGTCTCATTCTAAGGTTTGTCTAAGTTCCTCCTTAGAAAGAGACTAACTTGGGACGAACTAAGACAAACCTTAGAATGAGACTTAAGTTTGTCTTTGTTCGTCCCAAGTTAGTCTCATTAGTCTCATTCTAGTGTTTGTTTAAGTTTGTCATTAGAAAGAGACTAACTTGTGACGAACTTAGACAAACCTTAGAATGAGACTTAAGTTTGTCTTTGTTCGTCCCAAGTTAGTCTCGTTAGTCTCATTCTAAGGTTTAACTAAGTTCGTCCTTAGAAAGAGACTAACTTGGGACGAACTAAGACAAACCTTAGAATGAGACTAACTTTTGTCTTTGTTCGTCCCAAGTTAGTCTCGTTAGTCTCATTCTAAGGATTGTCTATGTTCGTCCTTAGAAAGAGACTAACTTGGGACGACCTAAGACAAACCTTAGAATGAGACTTAAGTTTGTCTTTGTTCGTCCCAAGTAAGTCTCGTTAGTCACATTCTAAGGTTTGTCGAAGTTCGTCCTTAGAAAGAGACTAACTTGGGACGATCTTAGACAAACCTTAGAAAGAGACTTAAGTTTGTCTTTGTTAGTCCCAAGTTTGTCTCGTTAGTCTCATTCTAAGTTTTGTCTAACTTCGTCCTTAGAAACAGACTAACTTGGGACGAACTTAGACAAACCTTAGAATGAGACTAACTTTTGTTTTTGTTCGTCCCAAGTTAGTCTCGTTAGTCTCATTCTAAGGTTTGTCTATGTTCGTCCTTAGAAAGAGACTAACTTGGGACGAACTAAGACAAACCTTAGAATGAGACTTAAGTTTGTCTTTGTTCGTCCCAAGTAAGTCTCGTTAGTCACATTCTAAGGTTTGTCGAAGTTCGTCCTTAGAAAGAGACTAACTTGGGACGATATTAGACAAACCTTAGAAAGAGACTTAAGTTTGTCTTTGTTAGTCCCAAGTTAGTCTCGTTAGTCTCATTCTAAGGTTTGTCTAAGTTCGTCCTTAGAAAGAGACTAACTTGGGACGAACTAAGACAAACCTTAGAATGAGACTTACGTTTGTCTTTGTTCGTCCCAAGTTAGTCTCGTTAGTCTCATTCTAAGGTTTGTCTCAGTTCGTCCTTAGAAAGTGACTAACTTGGGACGAACTTAGACAAACCTTAGAAAGAGACAAACGTTTGTCTTTGTTCGTCCCATGTTAGTCTCGTTAGTGTCATTCTAAGGTTTGTCTAAGTTCGTCCTTAGAAAGAGACTAACTTGGGACGAACTAAGACAAACCTTAGAATGAGACTTACGTTTGTCTTTGTTCGTCCCAAGTTAGTCCCGTTAGTCTCATTCTAAGGTTTGTCTAAGTTCGTCCTTAGAAAGTGACTAACTTGGGACGAAGTTAGACAAACATTAGAATGAGACTTAAGTTTGTCTTTGTTTGTCCCAAGTTAGTCTCGTTAGTCTCATTCTAAGGTTTGTCTAAGTTCGTCCTTAGAAAGAGACTAACTTGGGACGAACTAAGACAAACCTTAGAATGAGACTAACGTTTGTCTTTGTTCGTCCCAAGTTAGTCTCGTTAGTCTCATTCTAAGGTTTGTCCAAGTTTGTCCTTAGAAAGAGACTAACTTGGGACGAACTTAGACCAACCTTGGAATGCGACTTAAGTTAGTCTCGTTAGTCTCATTCTAAGCTTTGTCTAAGTTCGTCCTTAGAAAGAGACTAACTTGGGACGAACTTGGACAAACCTTAGAATGAGACTTAAGTTTGTCTTTGTTTGTCCCTAGTTAGTCTCGTTAGTCTCATTCTAAGGTTTGTCTAAGTTCGTCCTTAGAAAGAGACTAACTTGGGACGAACTTGGACAAACCTTAGAATGAGACTTTAGTTTGTCTTAGTTCGTCCCAAGTTGGTCTCGTTAGTCTTATTCTAAGGTTTGTCTAAGTTCGACCTTAAAAAGAGACTAACTTGGGACGAACAAAGACAAACCTTAGAATGAGACTTACGTTTGTCTTTGTTCGTGCCAAGTTAGTCTCATTCTAAGGTTTGTCGAAGTTCCTCTTTTGAAAGAGACTAACTTGGGACGAACTAAGACAAACCTTAGAATGAGACTAACGTTTGTCTTTGTTCGTCCCAAGTTAGTCTCGTTAGTCTCATTCTAAGGTTTATCTAAGTTCGTCCTTAGAAAGAGACTAACTTGGGACGAACTAAGACAAACCTTAGAATGAGACTAACGTTTGTCTTTGTTCGTCCCAAGTTAGTCTCGTTAGTCTCATTCTAAGGTTTGTCTATGTTCGTCCTTAGAAAGAGACTAACTTAGGACAAACTTGGACAAACCTTAGAATGAGACTTAGTTTGTCTTTGTTCGTCCCTAGTTAGTCGTGTTAGTCTCATTCTAAGGTTTGTCTAAGGTCGTCCTTAGAAAGTGACTAACTTGGGACGAACTTGGACAAACCTTAGAATAAGACTTTAGTTTGTCTTTGTTCATCCCAAGTTAGTCTCGTTAGTCGTATTCTAAGGTTTGTCTAAGTTCGTCCTTAGAAAGAGACTAACTCGGGACGAACTAAGAAAAACCTTAGAATGCGACTTACGTTTGTCTTTGTTCGTCCCAAGTTAGTCTCGTTAGTCTCATTCTAAGGTTTGTCTAAGTTCATCCTTAGAAAGTGACTAACTTGGGACGAACTTAGACAAACCTTATAATGAGACAAACGTTTGTCTTTGTTCGTCCCAAGTTAGTCTCGTTAGTCCCATTCTAAGGTTTGTTTAAGTTCGTCCTTAGAAAGAGACTAACTTGGCACGAACTAAGACAAACCTTAGAATGAGACTTACGTTTGTCTTTGTTCTTCCCAAGTTAGTCTCGTTAGTCTCATTCTAAGGTTTGTCTAAGTTCGTTCTTAGAAAGTGACTAACTTGGGATGAAGTTAGACAAACATTAGAATGAGACTTAAGTTTGTCATTGTTCGTCCCAAGTTAGTCTCGTTAGTCTCATTCTAAGGTTTGTCTAAGTTCGTCCTTAGAAAGAGAATTACTTGGGACGAACTTAGACAAACCTTAGAATGAGACTTAAGTTTGTCTTTGTTTGTCCCTAGTTAGTCTCGTTAGTCTCATTCTAAGGTTTGTCTAAGTTCGTCCTTAGAAAGAGACTAACTTGGGACGAACTTGGACAAACCTTTGAATGAGACTTTAGTTTGTCTTTGTTCGTCCCAAGTTAGTCTCGTTAGTCTTATTCTAAGGTTTGTCTAAGTTCGACCTTAGACAGAGACTAATATGGGACGAACTAAGACAAACCTTAGAATGAGACTTACATTTGTCTTTGTTCGTGCCAAGTTAGTCTCATTAGTCTCATTCTAAGGTTTGTCGAAGTTCGTCCTTTGAAAGAGACTAACTTGGGACGAACTAAGACAAACCTTAGAATGAGACTAACGTTTGTCTTTGTTCGTCCCAAGTTAGTCTCGTTAGTCTCATTCTAAGGTTTATTTAAGTTCGTCCTTAGAAAGAGACTAACTTGGGACAAACTAAGACAAACCTTAGAATGAGACTAACGTTTGTCTTTGTTCGTCCCAAGTTAGTCTCGTTAGTCTCATTCTAAGGTTTGTCTATGTTCGTCCTTAGAAAGAGACTAACTCGGGACGAACTAAGACAAACCTTAGAATGAGACTTAAGTTTGTCTTTGTTCGTCCCAAGTAAGTCTCGTTAGTCACATTCTAAGGTTTGTCGAAGTTCGTCCTTAGAAAGCGACTACCTTGGGACGATCTTAGACAAACCTTAGAATGAGACTTAAGTTTGTCTTTGTTCGTCCCAAGTTAGTCTCGTTAGTCTCATTCTAAGGTTTGTCTAAGTTCGTCCTTAGAAAGAGACTAACTTGGAACGAACTTAGACAAACCTTAGAATGAGACTTACGTTTGTCTTCGTTCGTCCCAAGTTAGTCTCGTTAGTCACATTCTAAGGTTTGTCGAAGTTCGTCCTTAGAAAGAGACTAACTTGGGACGATCTTAGACAAACCTTAGAATGAGACTTAAGTTTGTCTTTGTTCGTCCCAAGTTAGTCTCGTTAGTCTCATTCTAAGGTATGTCGATGTTCGTCCTTAGAAAGATACTAACTTGGGACGAACTTAGACAAACCTTAGAATGAGACTTAAGTTTGTCTTTGTTTGTCCCAAGTTAGTCTCGTTAGTCTCATTCTAAGGTTTGTCGAAGTTTGTCCTTTGAAAGAGACTAACTTGGGACGAACTAAGACAAACCTTAGAATGAGACTAACGTTTGTCTTTGTTCGTCCCAAGTTAGTCTCGTTTGTCTCATTCTAAGGTTTGTCCAAGTTCGTCCATAGAAAGAGACTAACTTGGGACGAACTTAGACAAACCTTAGAATGAGACTTAAGTTAGTCTTGTTAGTCTCATTCTAAGCTTTGTCTAAGTTCGTCATTAGAAAGGGACTAACTTGGGTAAAACGTAGACAAACCTTAGAATGAGACTTTAAGTTTGTCTTTGTTCGTCCCAAGTTAGTCTCGTTAGTCTCATTCTAAGGTTAGTCTAAGTTCGTCCTTAGAAAGAGACTAACTTGAGACAAACTTGGACAAACCTTAGAATGAGAGTAACGTTTGTCTTTGTTCGTCCCAAGTTAGTCTCGTTAGTCTCATTCTAAGGTTTGTCTAAGTTCGTCCTTAGAAAGAGACTAACTTGGGACGAATTCAGACAAACCTTAGAATGAGACTTGCGTTTGTCTTTGTTCGTCCCAAGTTAGTCTCGTTAGTCTCATTCTAAGGTTTGTCTAAGTTCGTCCTTAGAAAGTGACTAACTTGGGACGAACTTTGACAAACCTTAGAAAGAGTCAAACGTTTGTCTTTGTTCGTCCCATGTTAGTCTCGTTAGTCTCATTCTAAGGTTTGTCTAAGTTCGTCCTTAGAAAGAGACTAACTTGGGACGAACTAAGATAAACCTTAGAATGAGACTTACGTTTGTCTTTGTTCGTCCCAAGTTAGTCCCGTTAGTCTCATTCTAAGGTTTGTCTAAGTTCGTCCTTAGAAAGTGACTAACTTGGGATGAAGTTAGACAAACATTAGAATGAGACTTAAGTTTGTCTTTGTTCGTCCCAAGTTAGTCTCGTTAGTCTCATTCTAAGTTTTGTCTAAGTTCGTCCTTAGAAAGAGACAAACTTGGGACGAACTCAGACAAACCTTAGAATGAGACTTAAGTTTGTCTTTGTTCGTCCCAAGTTAGTCTCAATAGTCTCATTCTAAGGTTTGTCTAAGTTCCTCCTTAGAAAGAGACTAACTTGGGACGAACTAAGACAAACCTTAGAATGAGACTTAAGTTTGTCTTTGTTCGTCCCAAGTTAGTCTCATTAGTCTCATTCTAGTGTTTGTTTAAGTTTGTCATTAGAAAGAGACTAACTTGTGACGAACTTAGACAAACCTTAGAATGAGACTTAAGTTTGTCTTTGTTCGTCCCAAGTTAGTCTCGTTAGTCTCATTCTAAGGTTTAACTAAGTTCGTCCTTAGAAAGAGACTAACTTGGGACGAACTAAGACAAACCTTAGAATGAGACTAACTTTTGTCTTTGTTCGTCCCAAGTTAGTCTCGTTAGTCTCATTCTAAGGATTGTCTATGTTCGTCCTTAGAAAGAGACTAACTTGGGACGACCTAAGACAAACCTTAGAATGAGACTTAAGTTTGTCTTTGTTCGTCCCAAGTAAGTCTCGTTAGTCACATTCTAAGGTTTGTCGAAGTTCGTCCTTAGAAAGAGACTAACTTGGGACGATCTTAGACAAACCTTAGAAAGAGACTTAAGTTTGTCTTTGTTAGTCCCAAGTTTGTCTCGTTAGTCTCATTCTAAGTTTTGTCTAACTTCGTCCTTAGAAACAGACTAACTTGGGAAGAACTTAGACAAACCTTAGAATGAGACTAACTTTTGTTTTTGTTCGTCCCAAGTTAGTCTCGTTAGTCTCATTCTAAGGTTTGTCTATGTTCGTCCTTAGAAAGAGACTAACTTGGGACGAACTAAGACAAACCTTAGAATGAGACTTAAGTTTGTCTTTGTTCGTCCCAAGTAAGTCTCGTTAGTCACATTCTAAGGTTTGTCGAAGTTCGTCCTTAGAAAGAGACTAACTTGGGACGATATTAGACAAACCTTAGAAAGAGACTTAAGTTTGTCTTTGTTAGTCCCAAGTTAGTCTCGTTAGTCTCATTCTAAGGTTTGTCTAAGTTCGTCCTTAGAAAGAGACTAACTTGGGACGAACTAAGACAAACCTTAGAATGAGACTTACGTTTGTCTTTGTTCGTCCCAAGTTAGTCTCGTTAGTCTCATTCTAAGGTTTGTCTCAGTTCGTCCTTAGAAAGTGACTAACTTGGGACGAACTTAGACAAACCTTAGAAAGAGACAAACGTTTGTCTTTGTTCGTCCCATGTTAGTCTCGTTAGTGTCATTCTAAGGTTTGTCTAAGTTCGTCCTTAGAAAGAGACTAACTTGGGACGAACTAAGACAAACCTTAGAATGAGACTTACGTTTGTCTTTGTTCGTCCCAAGTTAGTCCCGTTAGTCTCATTCTAAGGTTTGTCTAAGTTCGTCCTTAGAAAGTGACTAACTTGGGACGAAGTTAGACAAACATTAGAATGAGACTTAAGTTTGTCTTTGTTTGTCCCAAGTTAGTCTCGTTAGTCTCATTCTAAGGTTTGTCTAAGTTCGTCCTTAGAAAGAGACTAACTTGGGACGAACTAAGACAAACCTTAGAATGAGACTAACGTTTGTCTTTGTTCGTCCCAAGTTAGTCTCGTTAGTCTCATTCTAAGGTTTGTCCAAGTTTGTCCTTAGAAAGAGACTAACTTGGGACGAACTTAGACCAACCTTGGAATGCGACTTAAGTTAGTCTCGTTAGTCTCATTCTAAGCTTTGTCTAAGTTCGTCCTTAGAAAGAGACTAACTTGGGACGAACTTGGACAAACCTTAGAATGAGACTTAAGTTTGTCTTTGTTTGTCCCTAGTTAGTCTCGTTAGTCTCATTCTAAGGTTTGTCTAAGTTCGTCCTTAGAAAGAGACTAACTTGGGACGAACTTGGACAAACCTTAGAATGAGACTTTAGTTTGTCTTAGTTCGTCCCAAGTTGGTCTCGTTAGTCTTATTCTAAGGTTTGTCTAAGTTCGACCTTAAAAAGAGACTAACTTGGGACGAACAAAGACAAACCTTAGAATGAGACTTACGTTTGTCTTTGTTAGTGCCAAGTTAGTCTCATTCTAAGGTTTGTCGAAGTTCCTCTTTTGAAAGAGACTAACTTGGGACGAACTAAGACAAACCTTAGAATGAGACTAACGTTTGTCTTTGTTCGTCCCAAGTTAGTCTCGTTAGTCTCATTCTAAGGTTTATCTAAGTTCGTCCTTAGAAAGAGACTAACTTGGGACGAACTAAGACAAACCTTAGAATGAGACTAACGTTTGTCTTTGTTCGTCCCAAGTTAGTCTCGTTAGTCTCATTCTAAGGTTTGTCTATGTTCGTCCTTAGAAAGAGACTAACTTGGGACGAACTAAGACAACACTTAGAATGAGACTTAAGTTTGTCTTTGTTCGTCCCAAGTAAGTCTCGTTAGTCACATTCTAAGGTTTGTCGAAGTTCGTCCTTAGAAAGAAACTAACTTGGGACGATCTTAGACAAACCTTAGAATGAGACTTAAGTTTGTCTTTGTTCGTCCCAAGTTAGTCTCGTTAGTCTCATTCTAAGGTTTGTCTCAGTTCGTCCTTAGAAAGAGACTAACTTGGGACGAACTTAGACAAACCTTAGAATGAGACTTAAGTTTGTCTTCGTTCGTCCCAAGTTAGTCTCGTTAGTCACATTCTAAGGTTTGTCGAAGTTCGTCCTTAGAAAGAGACTAACTTGGGACGATCTTAGACAAACCTTAGAATGAGACTTAAGTTTGTCTTTGTTCGTCCCAAGTTAGTCTCGTTAGTCTCATTCTAAGGTATGTAGATGTTCGTCCTTAGAAAGATACTAACTTGGGACGAACTTAGACAAACCTTAGAATGAGACTTAAGTTTGTCTTTGTTCGTCCCAAGTTAGTCTCGTTAGTCTCATTCTAAGGTTTGTCGAAGTTCGTCCTTTGAAAGAGACTAACTTGGGACGAACTAAGACAAACCTTAGAATGAGACTAACGTTTGTCTTTGTTCGTCCCAAGTTAGTCTCGTTTGTCTCATTCTAAGGTTTGTCTAAGTTCGTCCTTTGAAAGAGACTAACTTGGGACGAAATAAGACAAACCTTAGAATGAGACTTACGTTTGTCTTTGTTCGTCCCAAGTTAGTCTCGTTAGTCTCATTCTAAGGTTTGTCTAAGTTCGTCCATAGAAAGAGACTAACTTGGGACGAACTTAGACAAACCTTAGAATGAGACTTAAGTTAGTCTCGTTAGTCGCATTCTAAGCTTTGTCTAAGTTCGTCATTAGAAAGGGACTAACTTGGGACGAACTTAGACAAACCTTAGAATGCGACTTTAAATTTGTCTTTGTTCGTCCCAAGTTAGTCTCGTTAGTCTCATTCTAAGGTTAGTCTAAGTTCGTCCTTAGAAAGAGACTAACTTGGGACAAACTTGGACAAACCTTACAATGAGACTAACGTTTGTCTTTGTTCGTCCCAAGTTAGTCTCGTTAGTCTCATTCTAAGGTTTGTCTAAGTTCGTCCGTAGAAAGAGACTAACTTGGGACGAACTAAGACAAACCTTAGAATGAGACTTACGTTTGTCTTTGTTCGTCCCAAGTTAGTCTCGTTAGTCTCATTCTAAGGTTTGTCTCAGTTCGTCCTTAGAAAGTGACTAACTTGGGACGAACTTAGACAAACCTTAGAAAGAGACAAACGTTTGTCTTTGTTCGTCCCATATTAGTCTCGTTAGTCTCATTCTAAGGTTTGTCTAAGTTCGTCCTTAGAAAGAGACTAACTTGGGACGAACTAAGACAAACCTTAGAATGAGACTTACGTTTGTCTTTGTTCGTCCCAAGTTAGTCCCGTTAGTCTCATTCTAAGGTTTGTCTAAGTTCGTCCTTAGAAAGTGACTAACTTGGGACGAAGTTAGACAAACATTAGAATGAGACTTAAGTTTGTCTTTGTTTGTCCCAAGTTAGTCTCGTTAGTCTCATTCTAAGGTTTGTCTAAGTTCGTCCTTAGAAAGAGACTAACTTGGGACGAACTAAGACAAACCTTAGAATGAGACTAACATTTGTCTTTGTTCGTCCCAAATTAGTCTCGTTAGTCTCATTTTAAGGTTTGTCCAAGTTTGTCCTTAGAAAGAGACTAACTTGGGACGAACTTAGACCAACCTTGGATTGCGACTTAAGTTAGTCTCGTTAGTCTCATTCTAAGCTTTGTCTAAGTTCGTCCTTAGAAAGAGACTAACTTGGGACGAACTTGGACAAACCTTAGAATGAGACTTAAGTTTGTCTTTGTTTGTCCCTAGTTAGTCTCGTTAGTCTCATTCTAAGGTTTGTCTAAGTTCGTCCTTAGAAAGAGACTAACTTGGGACGAACTTGGACAAACCTTAGAATGAGACTTTAGTTTGTCTTAGTTCGTCCCAAGTTGGTCTCGTTAGTCTCATTCTAAGGTATGTAGATGTTCGTCCTTAGAAAGATACTAACTTGGGACGAACTTAGACAAACCTTAGAATGAGACTTAAGTTTGTCTTTGTTCGTCCCAAGTTAGTCTCGTTAGTCTCATTCTAAGGTTTGTCGAAGTTCATCCTTTGAAAGAGACTAACTTGGGACGAACTTAGACAAACCTTAGAATGAGACTTAAGTTTGTCTTTGTTCGTCCCAAGTTAGTCTCGTTAGTCTCATTCTAAGGTTTGTCGAAGTTCGTCCTTTGAAAGAGACTAAATTGGGACGAACTAAGACAAACCTTAGAATGAGACTTACGTTTGTCTTTGTTCGTCCCAAGTTAGTCTCGTTAGTCTCATTCTAAGGTTTGTCTAAGTTCGTCCTTAGAAAGTGACTAACTTGGGACGATGTTAGACAAACATTAGAATGAGACTTAAGTTTGTCTTTGTTTGTCCCAAGTTAGTCTCGTTAGTCTCATTCTAAGGTTTGTCTAAGTTCGTGCTTAGAAAGAGACTAACTTGGGATGAACTAAGACAAACCTTAGAATGAGACTAACGT
Organism: Rhodiola kirilowii; assembly: GCA_033675215.1. Classification (NCBI taxonomy): domain Eukaryota; kingdom Viridiplantae; phylum Streptophyta; class Magnoliopsida; order Saxifragales; family Crassulaceae; genus Rhodiola; species Rhodiola kirilowii. Next base: position 218,710 of record JAUCNB010000062.1, read on the forward strand.
TTGTCTTTGTTCGTCCCAAGTTAGTCTCGTTAGTCTCATTCTAAGGTTTGTCTAAGTTCGTCCTTAGAAAGAGACTAACTTGGAACGAACTAAGACAAACCTTAGAATGAGACTAACGTTTGTCTTTGTTCGTCCCAAGTTAGTCTCGTTAGTCTCATTCTAAGGTTTGTCCAAGTTTGTCCTTAGAAAGAGACTAACTTGGGACGAACTTAGACCAACCTTGGATTGCGACTTAAGTTAGTCTCGTTAGTCTCATTCTAAGCTTTGTCTAAGTTCGTCCTTAGAAAGAGACTAACTTGAGACGAACTTGGACAAACCTTAGAATGAAACTTAAGTTTGTCTTTGTTTGTCCCTAGTTAGTCTCGTTAGTCTCATTCTAAGGTTTGTCTAAGTTCGTCCTTAGAAAGAGACTAACTTGGGACGAACTTGGACAAACCTTAGAATGAGACTTTAGTTTGTCTTAGTTCGTCCCAAGTTGGTCTCGTTAGTCTTATTCTAAGGTTTGTCTAAGTTCGACCTTAGAAAGAGACTAACTTGGGACGAACTAAGACAAACCTTATAATGAGACTTACGTTTGTCTTTGTTCGTGCCAAGTTAGTCTCATTCTAAGGTTTGTCGAAGTTCCTCTTTTGAAAGAGACTAACTTGGGACGAACTAAGACAAACCTTAGAATGAGACTAACGTTTGTCTTTGTTCGTCCCAAGTTAGTCTCGTTAGTCTCATTCTAAGGTTTATCTAAGTTCGTCCTTAGAAAGAGACTAACTTGGGACGAACTAAGACAAACCGTAGAATGAGACTAACGTTTGTCTTTGTTCGTCCCAAGTTAGTCTCGTTAGTCTCATTCTAAGGTTTGTCTATGTTCGTCCTTAGAAAGAGACTAACTTGGGACGAACTAAGACAACCCTTAGAATGAGACTTAAGTTTGTCTTTGTTCGTCCCAAGTAAGTCTCGTTAGTCACATTCTAAGGTTTGTCGAACTTCGTCCTTAGAAAGAAACTAACTTGGGACAATCTTAGACAAACCTTAGAATGAGACTTAAGTTTGTCTTTGTTCGTCCCAAGTTAGTCTCGTTAGTCTCATTCTAAGGTTTGTCTAAGTTCGTCCTTACAAAGAGACTAACTTGGGACGAACTTAGACAAACCTTAGAATGAGACTTAAGTTTGTCTTCGTTCGTCCCAAGTTAGTCTCGTTAGTCACATTCTAAGGTTTGTCGAAGTTCGTCCTTAGAAAGAGACTAACTTGGGACGATCTTAGACAAACCTTAGAATGAGACTTAAGTTTGTCTATGTTCGTCCCAAGTTAGTCTCGTTAGTCTCATTCTAAGGTATGTAGATGTTCGTCCATAGAAAGATACTAACTTGGGATGAACTTAGACAAACCTTAGAATGAGACTTAAGTTTGTCTTTGTTCGTCCCAAGTTAGTCTCGTTAGTCTCATTCTAAGGTTTGTCGAAGTTCGTCCTTTGAAAGAGACTAACTTGGGACGAACTAAGACAAACCTTAGAATGAGACTAACGTTTGTCTTTGTTCGTCCCAGGTTAGTCTCGTTTGTCTCATTCTAAGGTTTGTCTAAGTTTGTCCATAGAAAGAGACTAACTTGGGACGAACTTAGACAAACCTTAGAATGAGACTTAAGTTAGTCTCGTTAGTCTCATTCTAAGCTTTGTCTAAGTTCGTCATTAGAAAGGGACTAACTCGGGATGAACTTAGACAACCCTTAGAATGAGATATTAAGTTTGTCTTTGTTCGTCCCAAGTTAGTCTCGTTAGTCTCATTCTAAGGTTAGTCTAAGTTCGTCCTTAGAAAGAGACTAACTTGAGACAAACTTAGACAAACCTTAGAATGAGAGTAACGTTTGTCTTTGTTCGTCCCAAGTTAGTCCCGTTAGTCTCATTCTAAGGTTTGTCTAAGTTCGTCCTTAGAAAGTGACTAACTTGGGACGAAGTTAGACAAACATTAGAATGAGACTTAAGTTTGTCTTTGTTTGTCCCAAGTTAGTCTCGTTAGTCTCATTCTAAGGTTTGTCTAAGTTCGTGCTTAGAAAGAGACTAACTTGGGACGAACTAAGACAAACCTTAGAATGAGACTAACGTTTGTCTTTGTTCGTCCCAAGTTAGTCTCGTTAGTCTCATTCTAAGGTTTGTCCAAGTTTGTCCTTAGAAAGAGACTAACTTGGGACGAACTAATACCAACCTTGGATTGCGACTTAAGTTAGTCTCGTTAGTCTCATTCTAAGCTTTGTCTAAGTTCGTCCTTAGAAAGAGACTAACTTGGGACGAACTTGGACAAACCTTAGAATGAGACTTAAGTTTGTCTTTGTTTGTCCCTAGTTAGTCTCGTTAGTCTCATTCTAAGGTTTGTCTAAGTTCGTCCATAGAAAGAGACTAACTTGGGACGAACTTAGACAAACCTTAGAATGAGACTTAAGTTAGTCTCGTTAGTCGCATTCTAAGCTTTGTCTAAGTTCGTCATTAGAAAGGGACTAACTTGGGACGAACTTAGACAAACCTTAGAATGAGACTTTAAATTTGTCTTTGTTCGTCCCAAGTTAGTCTCGGTAGTCTCATTCTAAGGTTAGTCTAAGTTCGTCCTTAGAAAGAGACTAACTTGGGACAAACTTGGACAAACCTTACAATGAGACTAACGTTTGTCTTTGTTCGTCCCAAGTTAGTCTCGTTAGTCTCATTCTAAGGTTTGTCTAAGTTCGTCCTTAGAAAGAGACTAACTTGGGACGAACTAAGACAAACCATAGAATGAGACTTACGTTTGTCTTTGTTCGTCCCAAGTTAGTCTCGTTAGTCTCATTCTAAGGTTTGTCTCAGTTCGTCCTTAGAAAGTGACTAACTTGGGACGAACTTAGACAAACCTTAGAAAGAGACAAACGTTTGTCTTTGTTCGTCCCATGTTAGTCTCGTTAGTCTCATTCTAAGGTTTGTCTAAGTTCGTCCTTAGAAAGAGACTAACTTGGGACGAACTAAGACAAACCTTAGAATGAGACTTACATTTGTCTTTGTTCGTCCCAAGTTAGTCCCGTTAGTCTCATTCTAAGGTTTGTCTAAGTTCGTCCTTAGAAAGTGACTAACTTGGGACGAAGTTAGACAAACATTAGAATGAGACTTAAGTTTGTCTTTGTTTGTCCCAAGTTAGTCTCGTTAGTCTCATTCTAAGGTTTGTCTAAGTTCGTCCTTAGAAAGAGACTAACTTGGGACGAACTAAGACAAACCTTAGAATGAGACTAACGTTTGTCTTTGTTCGTCCCAAGTTAGTCTCGTTAGTCTCATTCTAAGGTTTGTCCAAGTTTGTCCTTAGAAAGAGACTAACTTGGGACGAACTTAGACCAACCTTGGATTGCGACTTAAGTTAGTCTCGTTAGTCTCATTCTAAGCTTTGTCTAAGTTCGTCCTTAGAAAGAGACTAACTTGGGACGAACTTGGACAAACCTTAGAATGAGACTTAAGTTTGTCTTTGTTTGTCCCTAGTTAGTCTCGTTAGTCTCATTCTAAGGTTTGTCTAAGTTCGTCCTTAGAAAGAGACTAACTTGGGACGAACTTGGACAAACCTTAGAATGAGACTTTAGTTTGTCTTAGTTCGTCCCAAGTTGGTCTCGTTAGTCTTATTCTAAGGTTTGTCTAAGTTCGACCTTAGAAAGAGACTAACTTGGGACGAACTAAGACAAACCTTATAATGAGACTTACGTTTGTCTTTGTTCGTGCCAAGTTAGTCTCATTCTAAGGTTTGTCGAAGTTCCTCTTTTGAAAGAGACTAACTTGGGACGAACTAAGACAAACCTTAGAATGAGACTAACGTTTGTCTTTGTTCGTCCCAAGTTAGTCTCGTTAGTCTCATTCTAAGGTTTATCTAAGTTCGTCCTTAGAAAGAGACTAACTTGGGACGAACTAAGACAAACCTTAGAATGAGACTAACGTTTGTCTTTGTTCGTCCCAAGTTAGTCTCGTTAGTCTCATTCTAAGGTTTGTCTATGTTCGTCCTTAGAAAGAGACTAACTTGGGACGAACTAAGACAACCCTTAGAATGAGACTTAAGTTTGTCTTTGTTCGTCCCAAGTAAGTCTCGTTAGTCACATTCTAAGGTTTGTCGAACTTCGTCCTTAGAAAGAAACTAACTTGGGACGATCTTAGACAAACCTTAGAATGAGACTTAAGTTTGTCTTTGTTCGTCCCAAGTTAGTCTCGTTAGTCTCATTCTAAGGTTTGTCTAAGTTCGTCCTTACAAAGAGACTAACTTGGGACGAACTTAGACAAACCTTAGAATGAGACTTAAGTTTGTCTTCGTTCGTCCCAAGTTAGTCTCGTTAGTCACATTCTAAGGTTTGTCGAAGTTCGTCCTTAGAAAGAGACTAACTTGGGACGATCTTAGACAAACCTTAGAATGAGACTTAAGTTTGTCTTTGTTCGTCCCAAGTTAGTCTCGTTAGTCTCATTCTAAGGTATGTAGATGTTCGTCATTAGAAAGAGACTAACTTGTGACGAACTTAGACAAACCTTAGAATGAGACTTAAGTTTGTCTTTGTTCGTCCCAAGTTAGTCTCGTTAGTCTCATTCTAAGGTTTAACTAAGTTCGTCCTTTGAAAGAGACTAACTTGGGACGAACTAAGACAAACCTTAGAATGAGACTAACGTTTGTCTTTGTTCGTCCCAGGTTAGTCTCGTTTGTCTCATTCTAAGGTTTGTCTAAGTTTGTCCATAGAAAGAGACTAACTTGGGACGAACTTAGACAAACCTTAGAATGAGACTTAAGTTAGTCTCGTTAGTCTCATTCTAAGCTTTGTCTAAGTTCGTCATTAGAAAGGGACTAACTCGGGATGAACTTAGACAACCCTTAGAATGAGATATTAAGTTTGTCTTTGTTCGTCCCAAGTTAGTCTCGTTAGTCTCATTCTAAGGTTTGTCTAAGTTCGTCCTTAGAAAGAGACTAACTTGAGACAAACTTAGACAAACCTTAGAATGAGAGTAACGTTTGTCTTTGTTTGTCCCAAGTTAGTCCGTTAGTCTCATTCTAAGGTTTGTCTAAGTTCGTCCTTAGAAAGAGACTAACTTGGGACGAACTAAGACAAACCTTAGAATGAGACTTGCGTTTGTCTTTGTTCATCCCAAGTTAGTCTCGTTAGTCTCATTCTAAGGTTTGTCTAAGTTCGTCCTTAGAAAGTGACTAACTTGGGACGAACTTAGACAAACCTTAGAAAGAGTCAAACGTTTGTCTTTGTTCGTCCCATGTTAGTCTCGTTAGTCTCACTCTAAGGTTTGTCTAAGTTCGTCCTTAGAAAGAGACTAACTTGGGACGAACTAAGATAAACCTTAGAATGAGACTTACGTTTGTCTTTGTTCGTCCCAAGTTAGTCCCGTTAGTCTCATTCTAAGGTTTGTCTAAGTTCGTCCTTAGAAAGTGACTAACTTGGGACGAAGTTAGACAAACATTAGAATGAGACTTAAGTTTGTCTTTGTTCGTCCCAAGTTAGTCTCGTTAGTCTCATTCTAAGGTTTGTCTAAGTTCGTCCTTAGAAAGAGACAAACTTGGGACGAACTCAGACAAACCTTAGAATGAGACTTAAGTTTGTCTTTTTTCGTCCCAAGTTAGTCTCAATAATCTCATTCTAAGGTTTGTCTAAGTTCATCCTTAGAAAGAGACTAACTTGGGACGAACTAAGACAAACCTTAGAATGAGACTAACGTTTGTCTTTGTTCGTCCCAAATTAGTCTCGTTAGTCTCATTCTAAGGTTTGTCTAAGTTCGTCCTTAGAAAGAGACTAACGTAGGACGAACTTAGACAAACCTTAGAATGAGACTTAAGTTAGTCTCGTTAGTCTCATTCTAAGCTTTGTCTAAGTTCGTCATTAGAAAGGGACTAACTTGGGACGAACTTAGACAAACCTTAGAATGAGACTTTAAGTTTGTCTTTGTTCGTCCCAAGTTAGTCTCGTTAGTCTCATTCTAAGGTTAGTCTAAGTTCGTCCTTAGAAAGAGACTAACTTGAGACAAACTTGGACAAACCTTAGAATGAGAGTAACGTTTGTCTTTGTTCGTCCCAAGTTAGTCTCGTTAGTCTCATTCTAAGGTTTGTCTAAGTTCGTCCTTAGAAAGAGACTAACTTGGGACGAACTTAGACAAACCTTAGAATGAGACTTAAGTTTGTCTTTGTTCGTCCCATGTTAGTCTCGTTAGTCTCATTCTAAGGTTTGTCGAAGTTCGTCCTTTGAAAGAGACTAACTTGGGACGAACTAAGACAAACCTTAGAATGAGACTAACGTTTGTCTTTGTTCGTCCCAAGTTAGTCTCGTTTGTCTCATTCTAAGGTTTGTCTAAGTTCGTCCTTTGAAAGAGACTAACTTGGGACGAACTAAGACAAACCTTAGAATGAGACTTACGTTTGTCTTTGTTCGTCCCAAGTTAGTCTCGTTAGTCTCATTCTAAGGTTTGTCTAAGTTCGTCCATAGAAAGAGACTAACTTGGGACGAACTTAGAAAAACCTTAGAATGAGACTTAAGTTAGTCTCGTTAGTCTCATTCTAAGCTTTGTCTAAGTTCGTCATTAGAAAGGGACTAACTTGGGACGAACTTAGACAAACCTTAGAATGAGACTTTAAGTTTGTCTTTGTTCGTCCCAAGTTAGTCTCGTTAGTCTCATTCTAAGGTTAGTCTAAGTTCGTCCTTAGAAAGAGACTAACTTGGGACAAACTTGGACAAACCTTACAATGAGACTAACGTTTGTCTTTGTTCGTCCCAAGTTAGTCTCGTTAGTCTCATTCTAAGGTTTGTCTAAGTTCGTCCTTAGAAAGAGACTAACTTGGGACGAACTAAGACAAACCTTAGAATGAGACTTACGTTTGTCTTTGTTCGTCCCAAGTTAGTCTCGTTAGTCTCATTCTAAGGTTTGTCTCAGTTCGTCCTTAGAAAGTGACTAACTTGGGACGAACTTAGACAAACCTTAGAAAGAGACAAACGTTTGTCTTTGTTCGTCCCATGTTGGTCTCGTTAGTCTCATTCTAAGGTTTGTCTAAGTTCGTCCTTAGAAAGAGACTAACTTGGGACGAACTAAGACAAACCTTAGAATGAGACTTACATTTGTCTTTGTTCGTCCCAAGTTAGTCCCGTTAGTCTCATTCTAAGGTTTGTCTAAGTTCGTCCTTAGAAAGTGACTAACTTGGGACGAAGTTAGACAAACATTAGTGATGTTCCCATGAATGGCATGGCTTTGGCAAAACGGCTTTAGACAGTTCGAGCTAGAGTTCAAGAAGAGTTCAATCGCGCACTGGAACAGAATTACAGCGTGCAGAAGACGCATGATCTGGATTCAGAAGATTCTGAAGATTGAGGATCTGGGATTGAGGATCTTTTCGGTTGAAGTCGGTCAATGAAGAAATAGATACTCAGGATATCATTCGAAGATTATCTTACCAGATTTAAAGACCATCGGATCATCCTTCAAAAGAGAATATCTCTTGAATATTTGAATAAAGATATGGATCCCCCGAAGATTTCGATGAGAGTACTTGATTGGAACACATCATGGAGTCATCTCAACAGATCAGATACGGGATCAGATCTGTGCAGTTTGGTTGAGAAGTTGTCGGGTGGCTTGGCGTAAATGTCATCTTCGGAGATTGGTTTTGGTTGAATATTCTGCAAATATTCTGAAGTATCTCCGATTTATTATCAGGATATTCAGATCCGGATCTGTCTTCTCTAAAGCCTATAAAAAGGAGGCTAGGGCGTCCAGATTAAGTGTTGCTCCTGCTGAGAAAATAAACACGAGAAAATCCTACTGATTGGAGGAGGAGCGACAGCCGATTGAGTTCTCCCTACTGGAAACTCATCGGTGTAAGAGTAGTCTTAGCAAGTGCAACTCAGACTACCTGGAAGCGATCGTACAAGCGCACACAACCAAGGCAAACAAGCTTTCGAAGGAAAGCATCCGAGCTTCAAGTGAAGGTCGAGCATGTTCGGACGGTAGGTCTGGACGAAGGGGATCGAGGGGAGTTGCTACAAACCTCGGTTGCAAATCTGAGAGACGGAGTGTTAGTGGTGAGGCCATTACAAACAAGGTGTTGTGTAAGAGTAAGACCTCCTGTTACCCTAAACTCGTAATAAGTTTTGTTGTCCCTTTTTCGGGTGTGGGAAACCCCCCAGAGTAGGCGAAGCCGAACTGGGTTATCAATCTGTGCGTGCTCCTGTCTTTCATTCTGTTTACTGAACTGTTGTGGATAGAGTTCAAGACCTATCTCAACTGCACCTTGAACTGCTGTGAAGAGAGTTCGAGGTCTGTCCGAACTCAACCCTGAACACTTGCTTGAACAGCGGATTTAATTTCAAATGGTATCAGAGCAAACACTCGACACACTGAGTGGGATCCTGGAACTGTTCAAGATTACTGAAAAACAGGGAAAGCCACCATCAAGCACCGTCCATGGCTGTATAAGAGATTCGAAGGCCTACAGAAGTAATAATGTGTGCATGGTTTCATTCAGCTCCTCAAGTAACATGGAGAAGGATCGCTGGTACTTCGACAGCGGATGCTCCGCACATATGACGGGAGACTCCAAGTTCCTTGCAAAAATTCGACCTGTTGTTACAAAACAGTTCGTCACATTTGGAGATGGTGGAAAGGGACAGGTGATCGGCTGTGGGACATTGAAGGTTCCGGATTTACCTGTCCTCAAAGACACTCTCCTAGTGGAAGGACTGAAAGTGAACCTTATCAGCATCAGTCAACTCTGCGACGGGGGATATCATGTCAAATTCACTCACAACTCATCCCATGTTCTCGATAAAGATGGAGGGATCCTGATAAAGGGAAGCAGAGCAGCCAACAACTGTTATCTCATCGGCTCAACTGGAACAGATTCTTCAACAGCTTGCTTGTCCAGCCAAGCAGATGAGATGTCTCTTTGGCACAGACGTTTGGGTCATCTAAACCTCAAGACACTGAAGAAACTCGGCTCATCTGAACTCATCCGAGGAATGCCAAATGTAAAAGGAAATCCGGATGTGGTGTGTGGAGAATGCCAGATCGGGAAACAAACCAAAGCCTCTCATCCTAAGGTCTCACAAATCAGTACCAGCCGACCACTGGAACTGATCCATATGGACTTAATGGGACCAATGCAAACTGAGAGCTATGGAGGGAAGAAGTATGTGCTGGTATGTGTCGATGACTTCACCAGATTCACTTGGACAAGGTTTCTTCGAGACAAGACTGAAGCTGCTCAACAATTCATCGAACTCGCTACCTTGGTCCAACGAGAGAGGGACGACAGAGGAGAAAAACTGGTGTCCATCAGGAGTAATAACGGCACTGAATTCAAGAATGCTACTATGAGAAACTATTGTATGGAACATGGAATAGCTCATCAGTTTGCTTCGGCAATCACGCCTCAGCAAAATGGAGTTGTGGAACGGAAAAATCGTACCATTCAAGAGATGGCCCGGGTGATGATCCATGCCAAGAATATTCCTCTGAAGTTTTGGTCCGAAGCCATGAACACGGCATGTCACATTTTAAATCGAGTTTCTATTCGCACTGGAACGGAAAAGACGTGCTATGAACTCTGGAAAGGAAAGAAGCCCACTGTCAAATACTTTCACATATTTGGAAGTGAGTGCTATATTCTGAATGACAGGGAGTACCGACAGAAGCTGGACCCAAAGAGTGATGAAGGATTTTTTCTGGGGTATTCCTCAAACAGCCGTGCATACCGGGTGTTCAACAAGCGGACAGGTTCAGTCATGGAATCAATTAATGTCAAAGTCAAGGATGAAGTGGTTGTACAAGCTGTCTCTGACGACAGTGACGATAGTTCCTGCACAGTACCTGAGACACAACCATCTTCCCAGGACACTGAAGGAGAACCTAACACTTCCAACAACACTAACGGTGACTCACCATTCACTGACATCGTCCCTGGAAGTTCCTCATCTGCCGAAGCTGATATCAGTAACACTAAGGAGGATGTCTCAACCTTGCAACCCTCCCGCCGAATTGCCAGGGATCACCCAATCTCTGAGGTCATTGGATCACCACGTGATTGAATACAAACTCGCATTAAACAGATCAACTTCCGAGAATTGGCTGCCTGCTCGTGTTTCCTCTCCTCAATTGAGCCGAAAAACGTAAAGGAAGCATTACTTGATGAGTATTGGGTCCTTGCCATGCAGGAGGAATTGGAAGAATTTGCTCGGAATGATGTTTGGGAACTGGTTCCAAGGCCTGATGGGATCAACGTCATTGGGACAAAATGGATTTTCAAAAATAAATCCGACGGGTCAGGAAACATCACCAGAAACAAAGCTCATCTGGTTGCACAAGGCTACACACAAATAGAAGGAATTGACTTTGAGGAAACTTTTGCTCCGGTAGCACGCCTTGAAGCCATTCGCTTACTTCTTGCTCTGGCATGCCACTTAAAGTTTCGACTGTTCCAGATGGACGTGAAAAGTGCGTTCCTAAACGGGTTTCTGAATGAGGAAGTTTATGTGGCTCAGCCGAAAGGATTTGAGGATCCTCATCATCCTGATTCGGTGTATCACCTGAAGAAAGCCTTGTATGGTCTCAAACAAGCGCCCAGAGCTTGGTATGAACGCCTCACGGTCTTCCTCGTCGATCATGGATATGTGCGAGGGGGAGTGGACAAGACCCTTTTCGTGAAACACATAAGGTCAGATTTTATTATCGCACAAATCTATGTTGACGATATTGTGTTCAGATCCAACACCCAGAAACTAGTAGATCAGTTCGTAGAATAGATGCAGAAGGAGTTCAAAATGAGCATGGTCGGGGAGATGAATTACTTTCTAGGTCTTCAGGTGACTCAAAAGGAAGATGGCATTTTTATCTCACAAAGCAAGTATGCCAAGAATCTGATAAAGAAGTTTGATCTTGAGAAGGCAAGTCACAAACGAACTCTGGCTGCTACCCACATAAAGATAACTAAAGACGAGGCAGGAACAAAGGGCGATTAGACACTGTACAGGAGTATGATTGGAAGCCTCCTCTACTTGACAGCCAGCAGACCAGATATTACGTATGCTGTAGGAGTTTTTGCAAGGTACCAGGCGGATCCGAAAGAAAGTCATCTCCTACAAGTTAAGAGAATCATAAAATATGTGTGCGGGACTGTTGAGTTTGGAATCTGGTACACCAAGGACACCAACTCACATCTGGTTGGCTACTGCGATGCTGACTGGGCAGGAAATGCTGAGGATCGGAAGAGCACATCTGGAGGATGCTTCTTCCTGGGAAATAACCTAGTTTCTTGGTTCAGCAAAAAGCAAAACAGCATCTCACTATCTACGGCTGAAGCGGAATACATTGCTGCAGGAAGCAGCTGCACTCAACTTCTATGGATGAAACAAATGCTGTCTGAATACGGAATTACACAGAAGGAGATGACCTTGTACTGTGACAATATGAGCGCAATCAGCATCTCAAAAAATCCAGTACAGCACTCCAGGACGAAACACATAGATATCAGGCACCATTTCATCAGAGAATTGGTTGAACAGAAGGTGGTAACTCTAACGCATGTGACAACGGACAAGCAATTGGCTAACATCTTCACCAAACCACTAGATGCAGCTCAGCATGAAACGCTCAGATCCTCCTTGGGTCTGTGTGTCATCTCGAACTAAGTTCTCCAGTATGTGGTCAGTCACAGACGGAACTCCAGCTGAACAGTTGGACTGACCATTTTAAGAGAAAAGGCTGTAACATATAGTTTCGCAGGAAAGTCGTACCTAGAAGGAATGGGACTCCCAGGAAATACGCTACATAAATCAGTGCTGTGAAGGGGAGAAATCTTGATTTGTCAGACTCTGAAATTGAGCAGGTTGTTGAACCTACTAGCAAGAGAAGTCTGGTTCTTGATGAAGAGTTGGATGAATGTTTTTGCAGAAAAGACTGCTGAGGTAGTCGATGAAGAGAAGGTGACAGAGAGGAGCATCAAGAGTCTGAAGATGTTGTCACTGATAAGTCAGACCCATCTGAAGAAGACAGTAATCTTGAGGAGATGTGCTTACTAGGTCTGCAACACTATCAGAAAATGAACAGGTTGAAGAAAAAGCATCTGTTGCACCAGCTGTGCCGGCCGTGTTGGAACATCCAGCTAATACAGATGTAAAGATGCAATTTTCTGATCAGGAAGAGGTTGATGGCGCACGAGTCTCAGATCCATCTGAGGAGGACGATGTCAAGCTTGGTGCAATGAACAAGGACATTGATGAGGTTGTCCAGGATTTGCAGAAGGAACGGACTATCACTCACGACAAAGATGAGCCTGTTGAGTCTGTAGAGAATTTAGAGATCGACAAGGCTGCTGAGAAAGTGTCTGTTCTGATAGATCTTGAACAGCCAGCTAACCCGGATATGAAGATGCAAGAAGCTGATCTGGAGACACCAGATAATGGAGATTGTGAGGTCAATCAGGACTTAGTCTCATTGGCTGAGCTCAAGAAGTCCGAAAAGATGAGACCAATGAAGAAAGCGGTCATCCAAGCATGCTCGACTGAAGTAACTCCAAGACGGATGGTAAGAGAACAGATGCAGGGGGAGCAAGTGCATCAATGAAAAGGAAGAGAAGTGTTCCAAGGTCTGTTCCGACCAGTGTACCAACTGGAGTGACTAAGCATGAAGTATGGTTTGCCAGTACAGTCGCAGCAGCCAAGTGGAAAGCAGGGCAGAAAAGAAAGATCCTTCCTGAAAGGATGCTTGATGAGAAGAAGTACAAAGGAGAGTAGATTTTTCAGCTCTTGAAGGAGACTGATCTGACTGTGGACCGTCCAAAGATGCAGAACACGCCATATCTACCAAGTCTCTGCACCAGATAATCTTCCCATCGCTTTTACAAGCTGAACATCAATTGGTAAAGTTGGTTGTTGGTTGTTGATCAGCATCCAGTTTTGAAGACAGACCAGGACAGACTATCAGGTGTTTCGGTAAAGTTGGTTGTTGATCACAAGCTGTTCAAGGGTCGACATAAGAATGATCTGAAGGACCCCGGGTTGAACAGGAAGAACGCACCTAAGTCTTCCATCATGAGTACTGTTGGTGAGAAGGTGTCCCGAGTTGAACGTGGTCAACTACTGAAGGAGGTAGAGATCTTTCCGGAGGCCGAACAACTGCTGCGACACCATGGTCTGACAGTCTCACAGCATGTGTCACTGTCCTGGGCTATGCTCGAGGGGGAGTTGATGAGTTTTTTCAGATGCCGAGGAGAACGGTTTGCTTGGCTGGACCCCTTGCCAGTTTGTGGCAAAAAGGGGGAGTGTTTTGAGGTAACTGTTCTGGTTCCTCAAGTTGTGTCTAAAGTATTGATTTATTTTGCCAAAATGCCAAGGGGGAGATTGATGTTCCCATGAATGGCATGGCTTTGGCAAAACGGCTTTAGACAGTTCGAGCTAGAGTTCAAGAAGAGTTCAATCGTGCACTGGAACAGAAGTACAGCGTGCAGAAGACGCATGATCTGGATTCAAAAGATTCTGAAGATTGAGGATCTGGGATTGAGGATCTTTTCGGTTGAAGTCGGTCAATGAAGAAACAAGTACTCAGGATATCATTCGAAGATTATCTTACCAGATTTAAAGACCATCGGATCATCCTTCAAAAGAGAATATCTCTTTAATATTTGAATAAAGATATGGATCCCCCGAAGATTTCGATGAGAGTACTTGATTGGAACACATCATGGAGTCATCTCAACAGATCAGATACGGGATTAGATCTGTGCAGTTTGGTTGAGAAGTTGTCGGGTGGCTGGCGTAGAAGTCATCTTCGGAGATTGGTTTTGGTTGAATATTCTGCAAATATTCTGAAGTATCTCTGATTTATTATCAGTATATTCAGATCCGGATCTGTCTTCTCTAAAGCCTATAAAAAGGAGGCTAGGGCGTCCAGATTAAGTGTTGCTCCTGCTGAGAAAATAAACACGAGAAAATCCTACTGATTGGAGGAGGAGCGACAGCCGATTGAGTTCTCCCTACTGGAAACTCATCGGTGTAAGAGTAGTCTTAGCAAGTGCAACTCAGACTACCTGGAAGCGATCGTACAAGCGCACACAACCAAGGCAAACAAGCTTTCGAAGGAAAGCATCCGAGCTTCAAGTGAAGGTCGAGCACGTTCGGACGGTAGGTCTGGACGAAGGGGATCGAGGGGAGTTGCTACGAACCTCGGTTGCAAATCTGAGAGACGGAGTGTTAGTGGTGAGGCCATTACAAACAAGGTGTTGTGTAAGAGTAAGACCTCATGTTACCCTAAACTCGTAATAAGATTTGTTATCCCTTTTTCGGGTGTGGAAAACCCCCCAGAGTAGGCGAAGCCGAACTGGGTTATCAATCTGTGCATGCTCCTGTCTTTCATTCTGTTTACTGAACTGTTGTGGATAGAGTTCAAGACCTGTCTCAACTGCACCTTGAACTACTGTGAAGAGAGTTCGAGGTCTGTCCGAACTCAACCCTGAACACTTGCTTGAACAGCGGATTTAATTTCAATTAGAATGAGACTTAAGTTTGTCTTTGTTTGTCCCAAGTTAGTCTCGTTAGTCTCATTCTAAGGTTTGTCTAAGTTCGTCCTTAGAAAGAGACTAACTTGGGACGAACTAAGACAAACCTTAGAATGAGACTAACGTTTGTCTTTGTTCGTCCCAAGTTAGTCTCGTTAGTCTCATTTTAAGGTTTGTCTAAGTTCGTCCTTAGAAAGAGACTAACTTGGGACGAACTTAGACCAACCTTGGAATGCGACTTCAGTTAGTCTCGTTAGTCTCATTCTAAGCTGTGTCTAAGTTCGTCCTTAGAAAGAGACTAACTTGGGACGAACTTGGACAAACCTTAGAATGAGACTTAGGTTTGTCTTTGTTTGTCCCTAGTTAGTCTCGTTAGTCTCATTCTAAGGTTTGTCTAAGTTCGTCCTTAGAAAGAGACTAACTTGGGACGAACTTGGACAAACCTTAGAATGAGACTTTAGTTTGTCTTTGTTCATCCCAAGTTCGTCTCAATAGTCTTATTCTAAGGTTTGTCTAAGTTCGACCTTAGAAAGAGACTAACTTGGGATGAACTAAGACAAACCTTAGAATGAGACTTACGTTTGTCTTTGTTCGTGCCAAGTTAGTCTCATTTGTCTCATTCTAAGGTTTGTCGAAGTTCGTCCTTTGAAAGAGACTAACTTGGGACGAACTAAGACAAACCTTAGAATGAGACTAACGTTTGTCTTTGTTCGTCCCAAGTTAGTCTCGTTAGTCTCATTCTAAGGTTTATCTAAGTTCGTCCTTAGAAAGAGACTAACTTGGGACGAACTAAGACAAACCTTAGAATGAGACTAACGTTTGTCTTTGTTCGTCCCAAGTTAGTCTCGTTAGTCTCATTCTAAGTTTTGTCTATGTTCGTCCTTAGAAAGAGACTAACTTGGGATGAACTAAGACAAACCTTAGAATGAGACTTAAGTTTGTCTTTGTTCGTCCCAAGTAAGTCTCGTTAGTCACATTCTAAGGTTTGTCGAAGTTCGTCCTTAGAAAGAGACTAACTTGGGACGATCTTAGACAAACCTTAGAATGAGACTTAAGTTTGTCTTTGTTCGTTCCAAGTTAGTCTCGTTAGTCTCATTCTAAGGTTTGTCTAAGTTCGTCCTTAGAAAGAGACTAACTTGGGACGAACTTAGACAAACCTTAGAATGAGACTTAAGTTTGTCTTCGTTCGTCCCAAGTTAGTCTCGTTAGTCACATTCTAAGGTTTGTCGAAGTTCGTCCTTAGAAAGAGACTAACTTGGGACGATCTTAGACAAACCTTAGAATGAGACTTAAGTTTGTCTTTGTTCGTCCTAAGTTAGTCTCGTTAGTCTCATTCTAAGGTATGTCGATGTTCGTCCTTAGAAAGATACTAACTTGGGACGAACTTAGACAAACCTTAGAATGAGACTTAAGTTTGTCTTTGTTCGTCCCAAGTTAGTCTCGTTAGTCTCATTCTAAGGTTTGTATAAGTTCGTCCTTTGAAAGAGACTAACTTGGGACGAACTAAGACAAACCTTAGAATGAGACTAACGTTTGTCTTTGTTCGTCCCAAGTTAGTCTCGTTTGTCTCATTCTAAGGTTTGTCTAAGTTAGTCCATAGAAAGAGACTAACTTGGGACGAACTTAGACAAACCTTAGAATGAGACTTAAGTTAGTCTCGTTAGTCTCATTCTAAGCGTTGTCTAAGTTCGTCATTAGAAAGGGACTAACTTGGGACAAACTTAGACAAACCTTAGAATGAGACTTTAAGTTTGTCTTTGTTCATCCCAAGTTAGTCTCGTTAGTCTCATTCTAAGGTTAGTCTAAGTTCGTCCTTAGAAAGAGACTAACTTGAGACAAACTTGGACAAACCTTAGAATGAGAGTAAAGTATGTCTTTGTTCGTCCCAAGTTAGTCTCGTTAGTCTCATTCTAAGGTTTGTCTAAGTTCGTCCTTAGAAAGAGACTAACTTGGGACGAACTAAGACAAACCTTAGAATGAGACTTGCGTTTGTCTTTGTTCATCCCAAGTTAGTCTCATTAGTCTCATTCTAAGGTTAGTCTAAGTTCGTCCTTAGAAAGTGACTAACTTGGGACGAACTTAGACAAACCTTAGAAAGAGTCAAACGTTTGTCTTTGTTCGTCCCATGTTAGTCTCGTTAGTCTCATTCTAAGGTTTGTCTAAGTTCATCCTTAGAAAGAGACTAACTTGGGACGAACTAAGATAAACCTTAGAATGAGACTTACGTTTGTCTTTGTTCGTCCCAAGTTAGTCCCGTTAGTCTTATTCTAAGGTTTGTCTAAGTTCGTCCTTAGAAAGTGACTAACTTGGGACGAAGTTAGACAAACATTAGAATGAGACTTAAGTTTGTCTTTGTTCGTCCCAAGTTAGTCTCGTTAGTCTCATTCTAAGGTTTGTCTAAGTTCGTCCTTAGAAAGAGACAAACTTGGGACGAACTCAGACAAACCTTAGAATGAGACTTAAGTTTGTCTTTGTTCGTCCCAAGTTAGTCTCAATAGTCTCATTCTAAGGTTTGTCTAAGTTCGTCCTTAGAAAGAGACTAACTTGGGACGAACTACGACAAACCTTAGAATGAGACTAACGTTTGTCTTTGTTCGTCCCAAGTTAGTCTCATTCTAAGGTTTGTCTAAGTTCGTCCTTAGAAAGAGACTAACGTGGGACGAACTTAGACAAACCTTAGAATGAGACTTAAGTTAGTCTCGTTAGTCTCATTCTAAGCTTTGTCTAAGTTCGTCATTAGAAAGGGACTAACTTGGGATGAACTTAGACAAACCTTAGAATGAGACTTTAAGTTTGTCTTTGTTCGTCCCAAGTTAGTCTCGTTAGTCTCATTCTAAGGTTAGTCTAAGTTCGTCCTTAGAAAGAGACTAACTTGAGACAAACTTGGACAAACCTTAGAATGAGAGTAACGTTTGTCTTTGTTCGTCCCAAGTTAGTCTCGTTAGTCTCATTCTAAGGTTTGTCTAAGTTCATCCTTAGAAAGAGACTAACTTGGGACGAACTAAGACAAAACTTAGAATGAGACTTGCGTTTGTCTTTGTTCATCCCAAGTTAGTCTCGTTAGTCTCATTCTAAGGTTTGTCTAAGTTCGTCCTTAGAAAGTGACTAACTTGGGACGAACTTAGACAAACCTTAGAAAGAGTCAAACGTTTGTCTTTGTTCGTCCCATGTTAGTCTCGTTAGTCTCATTCTAAGGTTTTTCTAAGTTCGTCCTTAGAAAGAGACTAACTTGGGACGAACTAAGATAAACCTTAGAATGAGACTTACGTTTGTCTTTGTTCGTCCCAAGTTAGTCCCGTTAGTCTCATTCTAAGGTTTGTCTAAGTTCGTCCTTAGAAAGTGACTAACTTGGGACGAAGTTAGACAAACATTAGAATGAGACTTAAGTTTGTCTTTGTTCGTCCCAAGTTAGTCTCGTTAGTCTCATTCTAAGGTTTGTCTAAGTTCGTCCTTAGAAAGAGACAAACTTGGGACGATTTCAGACAAACCTTAGAATGAGACTTAAGTTTGTCTTTGTTCGTCCCAAGTTAGTCTCAATAGTCTCATTCTAAGGTTTGTCTAAGTTCGTCCTTAGAAAGAGACTAACTTGGGACGAACTAAGACAAACCTTAGAATGAGACTAACGTTTGTCTTTGTTCGTCCCAAGTTAGTCTCGTTAGTCTCATTCTAAGGTTTGTCTAAGTTCGTCCTTAGAAAGAGACTAACTTCGGACGAACTTAGACCAACCTTGGAATGCGACTTAAGTTAGTTTTGTTAGTCTCATTCTAAGCTTTGTCTAAGTTCGTCCTTAGAAAGAGACTAACTTGGGACGAACTTGGACAAACCTTAGAATGAGACTTAAGTTTCTCTTTGTTCGTCCCTAGTTAGTCTCATTAGTCTCATTCTAAGGGTTGTCTAAGTTCGTCCTTAAAAAGAGACTAACTTGGGACGAACTTGGACAAACCTTAGAATTAGACTTTAGTTTGTCTTTGTTCGTCCCAAGTTAGTCTCGTTAGTCTTATTCTAAGGTTTGTCTAAGTTTGACCTTAGAAAGAGACTAACTTGGGACGAACTAAGACAAACCTTAGAATGAGACTTATGTTTGTCTTTGTTCGTCCCAAGTAAGTCTCGTTAGTCTCATTCTAAGGTTTGTCTAAGTTCGTCCTTAGAAAGTGACCAACTTGGGACGAACTTAGACAAACCTTAGAATGAGACTTAAGTTTGTCTTTGTTCGTCCCAAGTTAGTCTCGTTAGTCTTATTCTAAGGTTTGTCTGAGTTTGTCCATAGAAAGACACAAACTTGGGACGAACTTAGAAAAACCTTAGAATAAGACTTAAGTTTGTCTTTGTTCATCCCAAGTTAGTCTCGTTAGTCTCATTCTAAGCTTTGTCTAAGTTCATCCTTAGAAAGAGACTAACTTGGGACTAACTTGGACAAACTTTAGAATGAGACTTAAGTTTGTCTTTGTTCGTCCTTAGTTAGTCTCGTTAGTCTCATTCTAAGGTTGTCTAAGTTCGTCCTTAGAAAGAGACTAACTTGGGACGAACTTGGACAAACCTTAGAATGAGACTTTATTTTGTCTTTGGTCGTCCCAAGTTAGTCTCGTTAGTCTCATTCTAAGGTTTGTCTAAGTTCATCCTTAGAAAGAGACTAACTTTGGACGAACTAAGACAAACCTTAGAATGAGACTTACGTTTGTCTTTGTTCGTCCCAAGTTAGTCTCGTTAGTCTCATTCTAAGGTTTGTCTAAGTTCGTCCTTAGAAAGTGACTAACTTGGGACGAACTTAGACAACCCTTAGAAAGAGACAATCGTTTGTCTTTGTTCATCCCAAGTTAGTCTCGTTAGTCTCATTCTAAGGTTTGTCTAAATTGTTCCTTAGAAAGAGACTAATTTGGGACGAACTTAGACAAACCTTAGAATGAGACTTAAGTTTGTCTTTGTTCGTCCCAAGTTCGTCTCGTTAGTCTCAATCTAAGGTTTGTCTCTAAGTTTGTCCTTAGAAAGAGACTAACTTGGGATGAACTTAGACAAACCTTAGAATGAGACTTATGTTTGTCTTTGTTCGTCCCAAGTTAGTCTCGTTAGTCTCATTCTAAGGTTTGTCTAAGTTCGTCCTTAGAAAGTGACTAACTTGGGACGAACTTAGACAAACCTTAGAATGAGACTTAAGTTTGTCTTTGTTCGTCCCAAGTTAGTCTCGTTAGTCTTATTCTAAGGTTTGTCTGAGTTTGTCCATAGAAAGACACAAACTTGGGACGAACTTAGAAAAACCTTAGAATAATACTTAAGTTTGTCTTTGTTCATCCCAAGTTAGTCTCGTTAGTCTCATTCTAAGGTTTGTCTAAGTTCGTCCTTAGAAAGAGACTAACATGGGATGAACTTAGACAAACCTTAGAATGCGACTTAAGTTAGTCTCGTTAGTCTCATTCTAAGCTTTGTATAAGTTCATCCTTAGAAAGAGACTAACTTGGGACGAACTTGGACAAACTTTAGAATGAGACTTAAGTTTGTCTTTGTTCGTCCTTAGTTAGTCTCGTTAGTCTCATTCTAAGGTTTGTCTAAGTTCGTCCTTAGAAAGAGACTAACTTGGGACGAACTTGGACAAACCTTAGAATGAGACTTTAGTTTGTCTTTGGTCGTCCCAAGTTAGTCTCGTTAGTCTCATTCTAAGGTTTGTCTAAGTTCGTCCTTAGAAAGAGACTAACTTTGGACGAACTAAGACAAACCTTAGAATGAGACTTACGTTTGTCTTTGTTCGTCCCAAGTTAGTCTCGTTAGTCTCATTCTAAGGTTTGTCTAAGTTCGTCCTTAGAAAGAGACAATCGTTTGTCTTTGTTCATCCCAAGTTAGTCTCGTTAGTCTCATTCTAAGGTTTGTCTAAATTGTTCCTTAGAAAGAGACTAATTTGGGACGAACTTAGACAAACCTTAGAATGAGACTTAAGTTTGTCTTTGTTCGTCCCAAGTTCGTCTCGTTAGTCTCAATCTAAGGTTTGTCTCTAAGTTCGTCCTTAGAAAGAGACTAACTTGGGACGAACTTAGACAAACCTTAGAATGAGACTAACGTTGTTCTTAGTTCGTCCCAAGTTAGTCCTGTTAGTCTCATTCTAAGGTTTGTCTAAATTCCTCCTTAGAAAGAGACTAACTTGGGACGAACTTAGACCAACCTTAGAATGAGACTTAAGTTTGTCTTTGTTCGTCCCAAGTTAGTCTCGTTAGTCTCATTCTATGGTTTGTCTAAGTTCGTCATTAGAAAGAGACTAACATGGGACGAACTTAGACAAACCTTAGAATGAGACTTAAGTTTGTCTTTGTTCGTCCCAAGTTAGTCTCGTTAGTCTCATTCTAAGGTACTAAGTTCGTCCTTAGAAAGAGACTAACTTGGGACGAACTAAGACAAACTTTAGAATGAGACTAACGTTTGTCTTTGTTCATCCCAAGTTAGTCTCGTTAGTTTCATTCTAAGGTTTGTCTAAGTTCGTCCTTAGAAAGAGACTAACTTGGGACGAACTAAGACAAACATTAGAATGGGATTTAAGTTTGTCTTTGTTCGTCCCAAGTTAGTCTCGTTAGTCTCATTCTAAGGTTTGTCTAAGTTCGTCCTTAGAAAGACACAAACTTGGGACGAACTTAGAAAAACCTTAGAAAAAGACTTAAGTTTGTCTTTGTTCGTCCCAAGTTAGTCTCGTTAGTCTCATTCTAAGGTTTGTCTTAGTTCGTCCTTAGAAAGAGACTAACTTGGGACGAACTTAGATAAACCTTAGAATGAGACTCTTAAGTTAGTTTCGTTAGTCTCATTCTAAGCTTTGTCGAAGTTCGTCCTTAGAAAGAGACTAACTTGGGACGAACTTGAACAAACCTTAGAATGAGACTTAAGTTTGTCTTTGTTCATCCCTAGTTAGTCTCGTTAGTCTTGTTAGTCTCATTCTAAGGTTTGTCTAAGTTCGTCCTTAGAAAGAGACTAACTTGGGACGAACGTGGACAAACCTTAGAATGAGACTTTAGTTTGTCTTTGTTCGTCCCAAGTTAGTCTCGTTAGTCTCATTCTAAGGTTTGTCTAAGTTCGTCCTTAGAAAGAGACTAACTTGGGACGAACTAAGACAAACCTTAGAATGAGACTTACGTTTGTCTTTGTTCGTCCCAAGTTAGTCTCGTTAGTCTCATTCTAAGGTTTGTCTAAGTTCGTCCTTAGAAAGAGACTAACTTGGGACGAACTATGACAAACCTTAGAATGAGACTTACGTTTGTCTTTGTTCGTCCCAAGTTAGTCCCGTTAGTCTCATTCTAAGGTTTGTCTAAGTTCGTCCTTAGAAAGTGACTAACTTGGGACTAAGTTAGACAAACATTAGAATGAGACTTAAGTTTGTCTTTGTTCTTCCCAAGTTAGTCTCGTTAGTCTCATTCTAAGGTTTGTCTAAGTTCGTCCTTAGAAAGAGACTAACTTGGGACGAACTTACACAAACCTTAGAATGAGACTTAAGTTTGTCTTTGTTCGTCCCAAGTTAGTCTCGTTAGTCTCATTCTAAGGTTTGTCTAAGTTCGTCCTTAGAAAGAGACTAACTTGGAACGAACTAAGACAAACCTTAGAATGAGACTAATGTTTGTCTTTGTTCGTCCCAAGTTAGTCTCGTTAGTCTCATTCTAAGGTTTGTCTAAGTTCATCCTTAGAAAGAGACTAACTTGGGACGAACTAAGACAAACCGTAGAATGAGACATACGTTTGTCTTTGTTCGTCCCAAGTTAGTCTCGTTAGTCTCATTCTAAGGTTTGTCTAAGTTTGTCCTTAGAAAGAGAATAACTTGGGACGAACTTAGACAAACCTTAGAATGAGACTTAAGTTTGTCTTTGTTCGTCCCAAGTTAGTCTCGTTAGTCTCAATCTAAGGTTTGTCTAAGTTCGTCCTTAGAAAGAGACTAACTTGGGATGAACTTAGACAAACCTTAGAATGAGACTAACGTTTGTCTTTGTTTGTCCCAAGTTAGTCTCGTTAGTCTCATTCTAAGGTTTGTCTAAGTTCGTCCTTAGAAAGAGACTAACTTGGGACGAACTAAGACAAACCTTAGAATGAGACTAACGTTGTTCTTTGTTCGTCCCAAGTTAGTCCTGTTAGTCTCATTCTAAGGTTTGTCTAAGTTCCTCCTTAGAAAGAGACTAACTTGGGAAGAACTTAGACAAACCTTAGAATGAGACTTTAGTTTGTCTTTGTTCGTCCCAAGTTAGTGTCGTTAGTCTCATTCTATGGTTTGTCTAAGTTCGTCATTAGAAAGAGACTAACTTGGGACGAACTTAGACAAACCTTAGAAGGAGACTTAAGTTTGTCTTTGTTCGTCCTAAGTAAGTCTCGTTAGTCTCATTCTAAGGTTTATCTAAGTTCGTCCTTAGAAAGTGACTAACTTGGGACGAACTAAGACAAAGCTTAGAATGAGACTAACGTTTGTCTTTGTTCGTCCCAAGTTAGTCTCGTTAGTCTCATTTTAAGGTTTGTCTATGTTCGTTCTTAGAAAGAGACTAACTTGGGACGAACTAAGACAAACCTTAGAATGGGATTTAAGTTTGTCTTTGTTCGTCCCAAGTTAGGCTCGTTAGTCTCATTCTAAGGTTTGTCTACGTTCGTCCTTAGATAGACACAAACTTGGGACGAACTTAGAAAAACCTTAGATAAGACTTAAGTTTGTTTTTGTTCGTCCGATGTTAGTCTCGTTAGTCTCATTCGGTTTGTCTAAGTTCATCCTTAGAAAGAGACTAACTTGGGACGAACTTAGACAAACCTTAAAATGCGACTTAAGTTAGTCTCGTTAGCCTCATTCTAAGCTTTGTCTAAGTTCGTCCTTAGAAAGAGACTAACTTGGGACGAACTTGGACAAACTTTAGAATGAGACTTAAGTTTGTCTTTGTTCGTCCCTAGTTAGTCTCGTTAGTCTCATTCTAAGGTTTGTCTAAGTTCGTCCTTAGAAAGACACTAACTTGGGACGAACTTGGACAAACCTTAGAATGAGACTTTAGTTTAGCTTTGTTCGTCTCAAGTTAGTCTCGTTAGTCTCATTCTAAGGTTTGTCTAAGTTCGTCCTTAGAAAATGACTAACTTGGGACGAACTAAGACAAACCTTCGAATGAGACTTACGTTTGTCTTTGTTCGTCCCAAGTTAGTCTCTTTAGTCTCATTCTAAGATTTCTCTAAGTTCGTCCTTAGAAAGTGACTAACTTGGGACGAACTTAGACAAACCTTAGAATGAGACAAACAGTTGTCTTTGTTCGTCCCAAGTTAGTCTCGTTAGTCTCATTCTAAGGTTTATCTAAGTTCGTCCTTAGAAAGAGACTAACTTTGGACGAACTAAGACAAACCTTAGAATGAGACTAACGTTTGTCTTTGTTCGTCCCAAGTTAGTCTCGTTAGTCTCATTCTAAGGTTTGTCTATGTTCGTCCTTAGAAAGAGACTAACTTGGGATGAACTAAGACAAACCTTAGAATGAGACTTAAGTTTGTCTTTGTTCGTCCCAAGTAAGTCTCGTTAGTCACATTCTAAGGTTTGTCGAAGTTCGTCCTTAGAAAGAGACTAACTTGGGACGAACTTAGACAAACCTTAGAATAAGACTTAAGTTTGTCTTCGTTCGTCCCAAGTTAGTCTCGTTAGTCACATTCTAAGGTTTGTCGAAGTTCGTCCTTAGAAAGAGACTAACTTGGGACGATCTTAGACAAACCTTAGAATGAGACTTAAGTTTGTCTTTGTTCGTCCCAAGTTAGTCTCGTTAGTCTCATTCTAAGGTATGTCGATGTTCGTCCTTAGAAAGATACTAACTTGGGACGAACTTAGACAAACCTTAGAATGAGACTTAAGTTTGTCTTTGTTCGTCCCAAGTTAGTCTCGTTAGTCTCATTCTAAGGTTTGTCGAAGTTCGTCCTTTGAAAGAGACTAACTTGGGACGAACTAAGACAAACCTTAGAATGAGACTAACGTTTGTCTTTGTTCGTCCCAAGTTAGTCTCTTTAGTCTCATTCTAAGATTTCTCTAAGTTCGTCCTTAGAAAGTGACTAACTTGGGACGAACTTAGACAAACCTTACAATGAGACAAACGTTTGTCTTTGTTCGTCCCAAGTTAGTCTCGTTAGTCTCATTCTAAGGTTTGTCTAAGTTCGTCCTTAGAAGTGACTAACTTGGGACGAACTTAGACGAACCTTACAATGAGACAAACGTTTGTCTTTGTTCGTCCCAAGTTAGTCTCGTTAGTCTCATTCTAAGGTTTGTCTAAGTTCGTCCTTAGAAAGAGACTAACTTGGGACGAACTAAGACAAACCTTAGAATGGGATTTAAGTTTGTCTTTGTTCGTCCCAAGTTAGTCTCGTTAGTCTCATTCTAAGGTTTGTCTAAGTTCGTCCTTAGAAAGACACAAACTTGGGAGGAACTTAGAAAAACCTTAGAAAAAGACTTAAGTTTGTCTTTGTTCGTCCCAAGTTAGTCTCGTTAGTCTCATTCTAAAGTTTGTCTTAGTTCGTCCTTAGAAAGAGACTAACTTGGGACGAACTTAGACAAACCTTAGAATGAGACTTAAGTTAGTTTCGTTAGTCTCATTCTAAGCTTTGTCTAAGTTCGTCCTTAGAAAGAGACTAACTTGGGACGAACTTGGACAAACCTTAGAATGAGACTTTAGTTTGTCTTTGTTAGTCCCAAGTTAGTCTCGTTAGTCTCATTCTAAGGTTTGTCTAAGTTCGTCCTTAGAAAGAGACTAACTTGGGACGAACTAAGACAAACCTTAGAATGAGACTTACGTTTGTCTTTGTTCGTCCCAAGTTAGTCTCGTTAGTCTCATTCTAAGGTTTGTCTAAGTTCGTCCTTAGAAGTGACTAACTTGGGACGAACTTAGACAAACCTTACAATGAGACAAACGTTTGTCTTTGTTCGTCCCAAGTTAGTCTCGTTAGTCTCATTCTAAGGTTTGTCTAAGTTCGTCCTTAGAAAGAGACTAACTTGGGACGAACTAAGACAAACCTTAGAATGAGACTTACGTTTGTCTTTGTTCGTCCCAAGTTAGTCCCGTTAGTCTCATTCTAAGGTTTGTCTAAGTTCGTCCTTAGGAAGTGACTAACTTGGGACTAAGTTAGACAAACATTAGAATGAGACTTAAGTTTGTCTTTGTTTGTCACAAGTTAGTCTCGTTAGTCTCATTCTAAGGTTTGTCTAAGTTCGTCCTTAGAAAGAGACTAACTTGGGACGAACTTAGACAAACCTTAAAATGAGACTTAAGTTTGTCTTTGTTCGTCCCAAGTTAGTCTCGTTAGTCTCATTCTAAGGTTTGTCTAAGTTCATCCTTAGAAAGAGACTAACTTGGGATGAACTAAAACAAACCGTAGAATGAGACATACGTTTGTCTTTGTTCGTCCCAAGTTAGTCTCGTTAGTCTAATTCTAAGGTTTGTCGAAGTTTGTCCTTAGAAAGAGACTAGCTTGGGACGAACTTAGACAAACCTTAGAATGAGACTTTAGTTTGTCTTTGTTCGTCCCAAGTTAGTCTCATTAGTCTCAATCTAAGGTTTGTCTAAGTTCATCCTTAGAAAGAGACTAACTTGGGACGAACTTAGACAAACCTTAGAATGAGACTAACGTTTGTCTTTGTTCGTCCCAAGTTAGTCTCGTTAGTCTCATTCTAAGGTTTGTCTAAGTTCGTCATTAGAAAGAGACTAACTTGGGACAAACTAAAACAAACCTTAGAATGAGACTAACGTTGTTCTTTGTTCAACCCAAGTTAGTCCTGTTTGTCTCATTCTAAGGTTTGTCTAAGTTCCTCCTTGGAAAGAGACTAACTCGGGACGAACTAAGACAAACCTTAGAATGAGACTTAAGTTGTTCTTTGTTCGTCCCAAGTTAGTCTCGTTAGTCTCATTCTATGGTTTGTCTAAGTTCGTCCTTAGAAAGACACAAACTTGGGACAAACTTAGACAAACCTTAGATAAGACTTAAGTTTGTCTTTGTTCGTTCCAAGTTAGTCTCGTTAGTCTCATTCTAAGGTTTGTCTAAGTTCGTCCTTAGAAAGAGACTAACTTGGGACGAACTTAGACGAACCTTAGAATGCGACTTAAGTTAGTCTCGTTAGTCTCATTCTAAGCTTTGTTTAAGTTCGTCCTTAGAAAGACACTAACTTGGGACGAACTTGGACAAACCTTAGAATGAGACTTTAGTTTGGCTTTGTTCGTCCCAAGTTAGTCTCGTTAGTCTCATTCTAAGGTTTGGCTCTGTTCGTCCTTAGAAAGAGACTAACTTGGGACGAACTAAGACAAACCTTAGAATGAGACTTAAGTTTGTCTTTGTTCGTCCCAAGTTAGTCTCGTTAGTCTCAATCTAAGGTTTGTCTAAGTTCGTCCTTAGAAAGAGACTAACTTGGGACGAACTTAGACAAACCTTAGAATGAGACTAACGTTTGTCTTTGTTCGTCCCAAGTTAGTCTCGTTAGTCTCATTCTAAGGTTTGGCTAAGTTCGTCCTTAGAAAGAGACTAACTTGGGACGAACTAAGACAAACCTTAGAATGAGACAAACGTTTGTCTTTGTTCGTCCCAAGTTAGTCTTGTTAGTCTCATTCTAAGGTTTGTCTAAGTTCGTCCTTAGAAAGAGACTAACTTGGGACGAACTAAGACAAACCTTAGAATGAGACTAACGTTTGTCTTTGTTCGTCCCAAGTTAGTCTCGTTAGTCTCATTCTAAGGTTTGTCTAAGTTCGTCCTTAGAAAGAGACTAACTTGGGACGAACTAAGACAAACCTTAGAATGAGACTAACGTTGTTCTTTGTTCGTCCCAAGTTAGTCCTGTTAGTCTCATTCTAAGGTTTGTCTAAGTTCCTCCTTAGAAAGAGACTAACTTGGGACGAACTTAGGCAAACCTTAGAATGAGACTTAAGTTTGTCTTTGTTCGTCCCAAGTTAGTCTCGTTAGTCTCATTCTATGGTTTGTCTAAGTTCGTCATTAGAAAGAGACTAACTTGGGACGAACTTAGACAAACCTTAGAAGGGGACTTAAGTTTGTCTTTGTTCGTCCTAACTTAGTCTCGTTAGTCTCATTCTAAGGTTTTTCTAAGTTCGTCCTTAGAAAGTGACTAACTTGGGACGAACTAAGACAAACCTTAGAATGAGACTAACGTTTGTCTTTGTTCGTCCCAAGTTAGTCTCGTTAGTCTCATTCTAAGGTTTGTCTAAGTTTGTCGTTAGAAAGAGACTAACTTGGGACGAACTAAGACAAACCTTAGAATGGGATTTAAGTTTGTCTTTGTTCGTCCCAAGTTAGGCTCGTTAGTCTCATTCTAAGGTTTGTCTACGTTCGTCCTTAGAAAGACACAAACTTGGGACGAACTTAGAAAAACCTTAGATAAGACTTAAGTTTGTCTTTGTTCGTTCCAAGTTAGTCTCGTTAGTCTCATTCTAAGGTTTGTCTAAGTTCGTCCTTAGAAAGAGACTAACTTGGGACGAACTTAGACAAACCTTAGAATGCGACTTAAGTTAGTCTCGTTAGTCTCATTCTAAGCTTTGTCTAAGTTCGTCCTTAGATAGACACTAACTTGGGACGAACTTGGACAAACCTTAGAATAAGACTTTAGGTTGGCTTTGTTCGTCCCAAGTTAGTCTCGTTAGTCTCATTCTAAGGTTTGGCTAAGTTCGTCCTTAGAAAGAGACTAACTTGGGACGAACTAAGACAAACCTTAGAATGAGACTTACGTTTGTCTTTGTTCGTCCCAAGTTAGTCTCGTTAGTCTCATTCTAAGGTTTGTCTAAGTTCATCTTTAGAAAGGGACTAACTTGGGATGAACTTAGACAAACCTTAGAAAGAGACAAACAATTGTCTTTGTTCGTCCCAAGTTAGTCTCGTTAGTCTCATTCTAAGGTTTGTCTAAGTTCATCCTTAGAAAGAGACTAACTTGGGACGAACTAAGACAAACCTTAGAATGAGACTTACGTTTGTCTTTGTTTGTCACAAGTTAGTCCCGTTAGTCTCATTCTAAGGTTTGTCTCAGTTCGTCCTTAGAAAGTGACTAACTTGGGACGAAGTTAGACAAACATTAGAATGAGACTTAAGTTTGTCTTTGTTCGTCCCAAGTTAGTCTCGTTAGTCTCATTCGAAGGTTTGTCTAAGTTCTTCCTTAGAAAGAGACTAACATGGGACGAACTTAGACAAACCTTAGAATGCGACTTAAGTTAGTCTCGTTAGTCACATTCTAAGCTTTGTCTAAGTCTGTCCTTAGAAAGAGACTAACTTGGGACGAACTTGGACAAACCTTAGAATGAGACTTAAGTTTGTCTTTGTTCGTCCCTAGTTAGTCCCGTTAGTCTCATTCTAAGGTTTGTCTAAGTTCGTCCTTAGAAAGAGACTAACTTGGGACGAACTAAGACAAACCTTAAATGAGACTTACGTTTGTCTTTGTTCATCCCAAGTTAGTCTCGTTAGTCTCATTCTAAGGTTTGTCTAAGTTCATCCTTAGAAAGTGACTAACTTGGGACGACCTTAGACAAACCTTAGAATGAGACAAACGTTTGTCTTTGTTCGTCCCAAGTTAGTCTCGTTAGTCTCATTCTAAGGTTTGTCTAAGTTCGTCCTTAGAAAGAGACTAACTTGGGACGAACTAAGACAAACCTTTGAATGAGACTTACATTTGTCTTTGTTCGTCCCAAGTTAGTCCCGTTAGTCTCATTCTAAGGTTTGTCTAAGTTCGTCCTTAGAAAGTGACTAACTTGGGACGAAGTTAGACAAACGTTAGAATGAGGCTTAAGTTTGTCTTTGTTCGTCCCAACTTAGTCTCGTTAGTCTCATTCTAAGGTTTGTCTAAGTTCGTCCTTAGAAAGAGACTAACTTGGGACAAACTTAGACAAACCTTAGAATGAGACTTTAAGTTTGTCTTTGTTCGTCCCAAGTTAATCTCGTTAGTATCATTCTAAGGTTTGTCTAAGTTCGTCCTTAGAAAGAGACTAACTTTGGACGAACTAAGACAAACCTTAGAATGAGACTAACGTTTGTCTTTCTTCGTCCCAAGTTAGTCTCATTAGTGTCATTCTAAGGTTTGTTTAAGTTCATCCATAGAAAGAGACAAACTTGGGACGAATTAAGACAAACCGGAGAATGAGACATACGTTTGTCTTTGTTCGTCCCAAGTTAGTCTCGTTAGTCTCATTCTAAGGTTTGTCTAAGTTCATCCTTAGAAAGTGACTAACTTGGGACGAACTTAGACAAACCTTAGACAGAGACAAACGTTTGTCTTTGTTCGTCCCAAGTTAGTCTCGTTAGTCTCATTCTAAGGTTTGTCTAAGTTCGTCCTTAGAAAGAGACTAACTTGGGACGAACTAAGACAAACCTTAGAATGAGACTAACGTTGTTCTTTGTTCGTCCCAAGTTAATCCTGTTAGTCTCATTCTTAGGTTTGTCTAAGTTCGTCCTTAGAAAGAGACTAACTTGGGACGAACTAAGACAAACCTTAGAATGAGACTTACGTTTGTCGTTGTTCGTCCCAAGTTAGTCTCGTTAGTCTCATTTTAAGGTTTGTCTAAGTTCATCCTTAGAAAGTGACTAACTTGGGATGAACTTAGACTAACTTTAGACAGAGACAAACGTTTGTCTTTGTTCGTCCCAAGTTAGTCTCGTTAGTCTCATTCTAAGGTTTGTCTAAGTTCGTCCTTAGAAAGAGACTAACTTGGGACGAACTAAGACAAACCTTAGAATGAGACTAACGTTGTTCTTTGTTCGTCCCAAGTTAGTCCTGTTAGTCTCATTCTAAGGTTTGTCTAAGTTCCTCCTTAGAAAGAGACTAACTTGGGAAGGACTTAGACAAACCTTAGAATGAGACTTAAGTTTGTCTTTGTTCGTCCCAAGTTAGTCTCGTTAGTCTCATTCTATGGTTTGTCTAAGTTCGTCATTAGAAAGAGACTAACTTGGGACGAACTTAGACAAACCTTAGAAGGAGACTTAAGTTTGTCTTTGTTCTTCCTAAGTTAGTCTCGTTAGTCTCATTCTAAGGTTTATCTAAGTTCGTCCTTAGAAAGTGACTAACTTGGGACGAACTAAGACAAACCTTAGAATGAGACTAACGTTTGTCTTTGTTCGTCCCAAGTTAGTCTCGTTAGTCTCATTCTAAGGTTTGTCTTAGTTTGTCCTTGGAAAGAGACTAACTTGGGACGAACTAAGACAAATCTTAGAATGGGATTTAAGTTTGTCTTTGTTCGTCCCAAGTTAGGCTCGTTAGTCTCATTCTAAGGTTTGTCTACGTTCGTCCTTAGAAAGACACAAACTTGGGACGAACTTAGAAAAACCTTAGATAAGACTTAAGTTTGTCTTTGTTCGTTCCAAGTTAGTCTCGTTAGTCTCATTCTAAGGTTTGTCTAAGTTCGTCCTTAGAAAGAGACTAACTTGGGACGAACTTAGACAAACCTTAGAATGCGACTTAAGTTAGTCTCGTTAGTCTCATTCTAAGCTTTGTCTAAGTTCGTCCTTAGAAAGACACTAACTTGGGATGAATTTGGACAAACCTTAGAATGAGACTTTAGTTTGGCTTTGTTCATCCCAAGTTAGTCTCGTTAGTCTCATTCTAAATTTTAGCTCTGTTCGTCCTTAGAAAGAGACTAACTTGGGACGAACTAAGACAAACCTTAGAATGAGACTTACGTTTGTCTTTGTTCGTCCCAAGTTAGTCTCGTTAGTCTCATTTTAAGGTTTGTCTAAGTTCATCCTTAGAAAGTGACTAACTTGGGACGAACTTAGACAAACCTTAGATAGAGACAAACGTTTGTCTTTGTTCATCCCAAGTTAGTCTCGTTAGTCTCATTCTAAGGTTTGTCTAAGTT